>BHFT01006979.1:0-79751 GCA_004320025.1 Laticauda laticaudata | reverse complement strand
CGCTCAGGCCTGGCAGCAAGGCTGTGCAGGAAGGCTGGCATCGGCAGGATGCTAGCCAGGCAGCCACCAAGCGCGTGCAGGCACAGAGTGTAGCTAGCAGGTTAGTGCTGGAAGGCAGGCTGGCAGCAAGGGCTGGCGACGGCAGCACTGTTCGAGCACTGCTGCGCGCGGCGCGGTGGCGCAGGAGCTTGGGGCACCGCGCTGGCGACACAGTCTGGCAGAAGGCTTGGCAGGCAGGCATAGGGCGGTGCATGCCAAGGACATCGCTATGTATTCCGGGCATGGCATGGTCTTTTCTCCCGCAACTGCTGGCCTTATGCTGCGGCTGCTTCCCGTTTATATCCACGTGCTTTTATGCATATATATCCTCCCCCGCTGCCGATGTCGCATTAACGCCTCGGGCATCCCTGTTCACGCGCTTCCGCTGTGTGCGCGGGCTTATGGCTTCTCGCTGTGTCAGTCTCGCTTGTCAGCTCCATACTGTCCAATCCCGCTCTGCATCCGCGTGAGTTCCGTTTCCGGCTCCGCTCTTGGCTGAGTCCCCCTGACGCCTTAAGCCGGCATTGCGCCATTCCTGCTCCCATCTCGTTTCCAGTCTGGCTGGCTTCCGCTTCCCGCGATCCTGATTCATCCGCCGCTTGCTGTCCTCCCCCCGTCCGGTCGTCTCCTTTTCCTCTTTGTTATTCCGCTCCGCCCCGCGTATGAATTTTTGCCCCCTTTTGAGAGCGGGATAACACGGATGGAACATTTTGCTCGTCCGTTGTGTCCTTTTTACTAACATTTTGCATCCGTTGGGCAGTGTGACAGGGCCTTTATAGAGTTCCTTGTCTGGCATTATTTTCTTCCTTCACCTCTGTTTTGTGCTAACCTGGGAATAGCAATCTTGACCCAATTCTAAAGAAAATACAAGGGTTAATTCATTAAAGCATAAAATTATTTCAGTATCTGAATCAGAGTTTTTGGACAAGATGTATGTATCACAGAATATGCTTTTTTCTGGATATCTATATAGTAACACCTCAAGAAGCAGGGGAGTTGTGTGTGCCATTGTGTGTTCTTTTAACATCAACAGTGACTTACTGACTACTAACAGCCTAGACTTGGTGGAAGACATCTGGCTCAGACTTTTTGGCTGGCATCCCTTTGCAGGTAAGATCAACAGTAACCCAGGTGAGCAACTGACAAATGAAATACACATACTCTAAAAGGACATGCCTAGCCCAGAAAATTAGATGCTCCCAGTGTATTTTGTTGCATTCATTAGCAGCTCCAATCTGGGCCATAACTGTTCTAGAGAACTTGGGAAAAATTGGTGAATCTCATCCAAGTTTGCAAGCCACCCCACCTGAGCTCCCCTCATCCCCCATCACTCATAAAATAAATGGAACCTATAAACAGTATTCACTGTGATCTTCATGTGCCAATAACCAAACAACCTGACTATTCTCTGGATTGAGTTCAGATAATTTAACTTTGAAAATGCAGGTTGAATTTATGGCATATATTCAGAGCTTGTAATTGCATAGCTGGTCACTCTGGATTTAAGATTAATGCTATTGCATGATGATGGTGAGTATTTGAATCTATGTTTATGTTATTTATTTGTGTATCAAATTTATATAATATGCATGATAGAAGTGACTTTGGGTGTATCTTCAAGGCATTTGCCACCCTCAGAGCTGCATACCATTCTTGGGTCTCTGTGTTAGTTTGCAGAGTCTGGTTTTAGCACTTCAGGAAGACTAAAAGAATGGAGTCCAACTTCACTTCTGGAGGTAAGATACTTTTCCTGTCAGGCTGGGTGGAACAGATCAATATAATGGGGGCATGACAAGTCTTCAGGTAACCTAGGCCCATGCCATGACAGCTTTAAAGGTCAAAACCAGTACCTTGAACTGGATCTGGAAGCAAACTGGCACCAAGTGCAGGTCATGCAGCAGAGGAGTTACATGGCAGCATTCATAACTGCCCACACTATACCAGCTGCTTTTCAAGGGTAGCCCCATGGAGAATGTGTTGCAGTAACTAGAACAGGAAATGACCAGGGTATGGGTGACTGACAGAAGAGCTTCACAATCAAAGAGCAGTGCTACCAGTGATGGTAAGCCCCTTGATGTACAGTAGGAAAGTTTCCCAACCACAGCCATTCTACCTTAGTTGATTGTTCAGCTGAAGCCTGTCATTCCCCATCCAAGTTCTCACAGCACCCTGAAAGAACACCCACAGGGACACTTAATTCAGGTGATCAAACTAGGTGTGATAGAATGTACTGAGGAAGTGGATCCCCATGAGGGAGGGGTGTGTGTACCTGAGGATTAAGATATGACTCAGCCCAGACATTATGTGTGAAAGAAAGAGGGTAATGACAGTTACTTCCTAATAGTTCACAGACTATATTGTAGATGCAGATAGTAGATTCCTCAATCTGGCAAGATTTTACCTATAGACAAAAATGTCATTCTTAGTTTTGGGCCTGACATCAGTTTTGGCCTGTGTATGGCCAGTGTTCTCAGTCAGGCTGTGGATGACCTGGGAAAGGCCCATGGCCATCATAGTAACCATGAAGTCTTCAGAACTGTTTCTGAAATGTGCCCCAGGGATAACAGGCTGAAGCCCCCCAAAGCCTGAGAAAGCCTCCAGAAACTCAGGCAGGGAAATGCTAGTCAGCAGGGAGTGTGCTATCCCAGCCAGTCTATGGGAATTGGATAGTTATTTAGGAATTATGAGCTGTCCCCTTAAGGGAATGCATCGTGGTAAATGTAGTTAAAGGTATCTTGGGAAATGTAGTTCATGTCACGTGGCCACATCTGTAATCCTGATTGGTCACAAGTTTGACCCTTGATNGTTTGACCCTTGATAGGTTGGGGGAGTTTTCCTCATTCTTTGTCTGAATTATCTAATTCATGGCAGCTTCTTTCTATCACTACGAGATGGGTTTGGAGATAACCATCTTTTACTACAAGACAGATATACAAAGGATTGGTCTTTAAAGAAGAACTTCATCACAAACATGAGTTATGAGGATACCTGATGAACCAATAAATGTAATTTGTTATCGATGTCTTGTTGAGTTATCTGTCTGCATCTGTACAGCTTCAAATCCCCTCTGTACAGAAGGCAGAAAAGGGAGGCTGGTACAATAGCAATTATCACACCTGATCCCATGAGCTAATTTTCAGGAATAGGATCTCACAACTGGAAACTTGGGGGCAGCACCCCTGAAGGGCAACAGAGGTTCCCTGATGACAACTGCTACACACCTGCCCTGGAGTCTCAGCTGATGCCACCTGGCTAGGCTCATTTACCAAAGAGGGGGAACCCTTCTAGCCCCAGTAATTCATGCAGGTTGGCTTTTTGCTTCCTAATAAGGTTACAAATAAGGGGGTGGTTATTATCAACTGACCTGGCATTAAGAAGCAGGAGCCAAAAGCCTTGGTTTCTGTTAATCTGATGCCCAGAGTATGGGCCTGGGTACAGAGGACCAGAACAACACCAGTACAAGAAACCTAGGAAAGTGATGGCTAACCTTTTTGGCATCAAGTGTCCAAAGTACGCATGTGCATCCCCAAAATACAATGCATGTGCACCCCATGCATGCACCCCACCCCATGCATGTGCACCCCCATGCATGCATGGGTGACCCCTACATGTGCCCCCCACTCCCCATACATGCATGAATGACCCCAATACATGCACCCCATGCATGTGTGGCCAACTGGCTGGTGGGAGGCTCACACACATGCATAGCAGAGCTGAGCTGAGGCAACAGCAGCCTGCATGCCCAGAGAGAGAGCTCTGCATGCCATCTCCAGCACATATGCCATAGGTTTGCCATCATGGACCTAGGATATCTTCCCCAAGAACAATCTGCTCTCTGCCTCTGACTCCTGTCAAAAAATTCCATGGCCATCATAAGTCCCTCCCCCCAAGTATTCATTTCAGTTTTAGCCACTTTTGAAAATATGAATTGAGTTGCAAGCTAGCGAACAACTTCTTATGGAATATCCTACAAATTCATGGACCCACAATCCCAACATACCAATCTTAGCCATACACTCCAAGTGTAATTGGCTCCCTACTAACATCTGAAAGAAAGAGGAGGATAAATCAAGTTAACATCATCAATTGAGTCAAGGTTTAATATGGTTCATCTTGAAGACTACACTGGTAAAATCATCTCACCTATGGATTCTTACAGGTTTAAGGAAATAGAACAGTCTTCTTTCCATTGTATGTGGAGACTATAACTCCCAATATTTTTAGCCAAAAAGAATTACTTTTCTCCAATCCTAACTAGCAGGCCCTGGGCTGCTTTAGCAAAATAGCAGAAGAAAAAATATTTCAGTCATAAAGAAAAATGTTTCTAATTATTAATCTCCAAATTGCCATTTGGGTTCAAAGCACCGTCTAGAAAACTGAAATCCATAATGCTAAGTTGAAACACACCATTCACGACTTACCCAGAAACCCCTGTTTAGCCGTGGGCAAGAATAACTACTCTAAATCTAGCCTTCTCCTCTTGCCCCAGTCACTTGAGACCAGCTGCATGACAAGAAGAAATAGCAATCAATTTTTAATATTGCATATTTAAACAGATTTAGACTTCAATCCATCGCATCTCATAACTTTCCCTAAAAATTAATCTTCAATAACTTATTGAGGACGTCAGAAAATTAATATTGCATCATTTGGCCTCAAGGTGTGAGTAGAAAGGAAGAGAGAACTTTTTTTTTTCTTCTCAAATATAGAGAGATATAAAAACCATGAAAACATGCTGAGCAGAATCCCTCTGTGAAAATCTGTGATAGACTCCTTTTTTAAAATTCAATCTTTATAAAGTGATCAACCACTGATCCTGGAGCCTAAATGTCTGACAGTGCTGTACTGTTGATCCTCTTGTCACTTTGGTGATATTGTATACATCAGCAAGTAAGTTAAAGCAGCGTTTCAATGCTAGCTGAAGAATTCTGGGAATTGATGTCCATGCATCTAACAGTTGTCAAGGTTGCGAGACACGAGGTTAAAGAACTAGCTAGCAGAGGTCAGCCTACAGGCTACCCCAGTGGTGGAATTCAAAAAAATTTACTACTATGGGAGTGGCTTGGTGGGCATGGCTTGGTGAGCATGGCAGGGGAAGGATACTGCAAAATCTCCATTCCCTCCCCACCCTGCTAACCTGCTTTCCAACTCCATTCTCCTGTGCAGGGCAACAAAAGAAGATCCAGCCAATCAACTGCGACTCGGGAGGCAGAGAATAGATGGGGGTGGGGCCAGTCAGAAGTGTCAGTTCTCCGAACTACTCAAAATTTCCACTACCGGTTCTCCAGAACTGGTCAGAATATCATTGCTGAATACAACCTCTGGTCTACCCTGACACTAATGAGGGTAGCATTTGCACTTTGTTGTGGTCTTCTCAATTCTGGATTCATTATCAACTGTTTTAACTAAACATCACATTACTATTTTGCCTGCCTTCATGCCATGGTTGCCCACTTATCAATGCTTCCAATATCTTTGCTGAATTTTGTGCTTTTTAGCTTGGAATCCAATTCAGTCTTTGGTGGGTTTTTTTTTTCAAATATTCTTACAGTATCAATATAAAGTACATGCAAATTTTGTACTTCTTTTTTAGCCAATTTGTATCTATTTTGTCTTGTTGAAAATTGTTGTCAGTGGAACCATTACTACTGTAAAGAGCTAAAGCCCCTGTCACACTGCACCAACGGATGGAAAGAGGATGTAAAATGGAGAAAAACACTTGTCATCCGTTGATTAAACGCGATGCATCTGCTTCTGTACTCACTGCCATCGCGTTTTTCATGCTCTGCATATCCGAGTCCAGCATCCGTCATTGACTTTCATCCACTCTAGAAAGTTGTTGAAACTGCTCAAAACTTTGAAGCGGAAAATTGTATCCAATTGCCGGTCTGTTCTGCATCCGCTAGGCATCCGCTAGGCCATCTTGCTAGGCATACCGCTAGTAATCCGTTACGCATCCGCTATACTCGCTAGGCATATCGCTGCACATCCGCTTGCAACACTCCCGATCCCTCCAGCGGTAAACGGACCAGGGAGGAAGTGGAACGGACATGGAATGGATGCAGAACGGATGCTAAAGCAGAATGCAGAATGGAAACAAAGCATTTTATAAAACATGGAAAAAAACGTTCACTAGAGGGACTATCTTGGATTATTAAGGATGTCTAAGAGGATGTCTAGACGATGCAAAGGGACACCTAGGGAGAAACCTTACTGGACCATATAAAACGGGGAGAAGACTCACCTGGATCTACTTTCAGACAGCAGAGCCCTGTGCTTGCAAACCTCTGAGCCTTCATCTGAACTCATGTACTTCCACAGCATCCAGTCTGTCCACTCGTGGATCGTAACAAAGTCCTTTGGCCGCCACCAGTCCTTCTGCAACAGTGCCGAACCATCTAAAGGCTCTGTGAACTCTATTACGGAAAGAAAAGGAGGTGGACAGAAGTGTCTGGGTCCGAAGATGGATTGCCAGAAGAGCAAGAGGATGGACTGGAAACAAGCTGATGGTGGAACTGAGGAACGATGAAGACCCTCGTGCATTCCAGAACTTTCATGAGGATGCCACCAGCCATGTTTTGACGAAGTTGTGTGCAGCGGCTGACACCCAAAGTTGACCAAGGCAAACACCAACTTCCGGCCCAGCCAGGAACCTGGGTCAAGGGGGCACTGACTCTGCGCCACCTGGCCTCCGGGACCACGTACAGGAGCATGCAGTACGCCTGGAGGGTGCCACACAACACCATCAGCATTGTGGTCAGAGAAGTGGTGCAGGCCATCATCGAGAATACCTGGAGGAGCTCCTCCAATGCCTCCCACTGAAGAAGGCTGGAAGAAAGTTGCAGAGCAGTGGTACTCAGAAGTGGAACTTCCCAACAACCGTTGGAGCCATCGATGGCAAGTACGTGGCCTGCAAAGCGCCAGCCAAGTTGGGGTCCACTTATTTCAACTATAAGGGCTTCTTCAGCATCATTCCTCTTCGCCATGTGTCGATGCTGACTACAATGTTCATGTACATCGATCTTCAGGCAACCGGCTCAACTTCAGATGCCCAGGTATAGAACACCAGTCACCCATCAAGGAGGGGCTGGAACGCAACCTCATTGTGGGCTTCCCAGATCCAGACCTCCTGTCCAATGACACGCAAGATGTGGTGCCCTACTTCATCGTGGGGGATGACACCTTCCCTCACAACCTACCTCATGAACCCCTACACCTCCAAATGCCTCACCCGTGAAGAGAGGGATCTTCAACTTCAGGCTGTCCAGGGCAAGGCAGGTGGTGGAGAATGCCTTTGGCATCCTGGCCAACAGGTTCCAGGTACTTCACCACCATGCAGCATCGCCCACAGACCGTGAGGAGGATCAATGGAAGTTGCTGCATCCTGCACAATCTCATGCCGCACCTGCTACCAGTCCTGCAAACAGGCTCGTGGACCTCCAAAACGGCAATGGGACATGGAGCCTGGGGAATGGAGGCAAGGGCGAAACCTGATAGACACTGAGGAATGTGCAAGGCCCCAACAGAGCCGTCACGGTGAAGGAAAAGAAGCGCAACCTCCTAGACACTGGTGCAACTCCCCAGCTGGGCAGTGGAGTGGCAAAGACAGGATGATAGATGACTAATGGATGCTTCCTCAGCCTGTCTCATCACACTGATGAGATTGGGCCATGTATGTTGGGTGGGCCTACAATGAACAGGGCATTATAATAAAGAGTTGTGTTTGTGTTGACATGTGCGTGATGAATGATTACATTAGTATTGATAATAAAGTGTGTGGCACCTGGGAGGGTGGAACATAGCAACTCCCACTATTGCTTGCACTGGAGGTTTATCTATCCCACTGCTATCCTTACCATCCCACAGCTATTTCACATTCCACAGTATCCCTGCCCATCCCACTGCTATCTTAACCCATCCCTCAAGCATACAAAGGCTTAAACATTTCTAAAAGTTTCCACCAAGACTTTATTAAAAAAAGAAAATGAAGAACGTGTGTGAATCAAAAGATAGACTTTATTAACAACAAGCTATAAAACAAAAAATGAGGTTTCTGGCACTTCTCTTGGTCGTTCAGTCTCAGGGGTGAAGGGTCCAGGTGCTGTGGAGGTGGCTGGTGCTGGAGTGCTTGTCTGATCCCCCGCATCATCAGCTCCTCCAGAAGTAGAAAGCAGCAGAAGCTCCAGCCCAGACGAGTGAGCCCGTGCTTCAGAAGCCCAGCAGAACCAGATGTGAGGGCCAGGGGGTGGATGGTGGCCCTGTCCTCTTTTGCAAGGCTGGCAGCAGATGGCTGAGGCTTTCTGTTCTTCCCCATGGTTGTGGGTTGCTGGCTGGCAGGGAGGCTGGCAGGATCCATGGCTGCAGGCAGGGCAGGCACCCAGGCTGGCAGGAAGGCTGCACCAGTCTGGCAGCAAGCTGGCAGGCAGGCAGACAGCCAAGGCTGGCAGGGAAGGCTGGGCCAGCAAGGCTGGCAGCAAGGCTGGCAGCAAGGCTTGCGGCAGGCATGCAGGCAGGGCAGGCAAGGCCGTCAATCCGTCCGCAGCAGGTCTTTCCTCTGAATGGTGACCTGCTCCCAAGCTGCTTCCCTTATATCCGCAGGGCTTATGCAATGCACTCCTCCCCGCATGCGCAATTAACGCTCGGCATCCGTTAGGCTTCCGCTGTGCATCTGCTCGTGCTTCCGCTCTGCATCGCTTCACCCGCTCTGCATCCCTCTGCATCCGCTCTTTCCGTTCCGCGTCCGCTTTGCTGAGGTCCCCCGGAAGCCCTAGCGGATGTCCAATCCGCTCCCATCCGCTTCCATCCGCTACGGCTTAACCGTTCCACATCCGCTTTCCATCCGCTCTGCGTCCTCCCCACGTCCGTTCCTTTCCTGTGTATCTTGCTCTGGTTATGCAAATTTTGCCCCTTTGAAGATCGGATAACAACAATGGAACATTTTTCTCGTCCGCTGTGTCCTTTTTACAAATGTTTTGCATCCGTTGGGCAGTGTGACAGGGCCTTAAGATGATAATGAGGCACTTTAATAATTCCATGTTTAATTTCAACTTCTCCTAACTCTACCCCACTAGCCATCTGCTTCACTTGCCAAAACTTCATAAAAGTATTCACAAATTGCTGAATATTTCTGCTGATTTCAAAAATTTGAGATCTTTCTCAATGCAGTTATATGGAACAGAATCAGATGACTTGTCATAGCGTATCCAAGCTATAAACAAATTTTTGGGGTGGGGGTTAGTTCTTCAAAACCAACTTGTCAATTAATAACTGGTCCTTCATTTCCTCTGAATTTTTGCAGCACTCATTTCATTCTACAGGAAGTAAATTGTTCCTTTCCAGATAGCTATAAATTTGATTTGCAATTATGCCTCTTATGTAGCTTGTATGCTGTCAGCAAACAACTTATGGGTCTGTAATTTCCAGACTCATTTCCCTTTTCCTTATCCTTCAGCATTAGGAAGATGCTTTCAGTTGTTAATCATTGTTCAATTTCTGGTGCTTCCAAAATTCTATTCATCTGGTCTGCCAATCCTGAATGTACTCAACGATTTTATCTAGAATCCATGGAGTTCATCTGCTCCAGAAGCAGTTTTTAACTTTCCTTGATTGTTTTCACAACATTTTCTCTAAATGTCTTCCATACTGAGTACTTTCACTGCATTTTCAACTCCTTACAACCTGGTTTATCTATGTAACTGTGTCTGCTCTGTATTTACAGCAGCTAAAAATCTTTGTCAAATGGCATTTAATCTTTGCCTGCTTCCAGAAGTTCTTGCATTTAATGGGAGGTGCAGCTGCCTCAGCATACATGCTGTTTTTGTAACTCTGCCATTCTTCTAGCCAAGCTCCAATCTCTAAGCAATGTTGTTATTGAGTCCCAAAGTGAGCTTGGTCAGGTAGGATCAAGCCAAGATGGCCTGCTCATTGTGGCCTGTAGTCTTGGCAATTCACTATCAGTGCTCTTGCCTGCTTGAAATTGTGCATTGCACTTGTCAAAACATGCAACACTTCCTATCTCCTTATTGGTGCTCCCTTGCCTCCTCTCATCTCACTTACCTATACACACTCAGTGTTGGCTTTCTTTTTCTTAAGCTAAGTCCACAAGTGGGGTAAGTGTGCTAACCTAGTTATCTATGGATGTTACACTTGAACAAGCTAGCTGTAGATTTTGTTATGCGATCAAATAGCTGCATAATAGGTGTGGCCAAATGATCAGCTGGGAAACTGGTGTGGGTACCTGTGGATGGGTCCCTGCCAATCAGTCCATTTCTCTCAGCCACCTGGGAGGAGCTGAGTGTTTTTCCTCTCAAGTTTCCAAAACTATAAATGTTTATGTCCCCCTCAGGGAAGAGGATGAGTGGAGCCTAGCCTGGGAAAGAAGGGCAGGGGGAGTATTTCAGCCAAATTGCAGACACCTCACTCAGTATTTTCAAAAATTGTTTTTCTCAAGTGCAGAAGCAGATTTTAGTTTCATTCCTCTCTCCCTCAAAACTAACCATGGCAGAAATGGGACATACTTCCCCAAGCATTGTAAGTTTTCCATTTTTTCTGCTGACAAAGGATTTACATATATTTTTTTACCATTTTTATTGTTTTTATTTGGCCTGAGGAGTGACTCTCAAGTGCTACAACTAACCTTTACCCTGTTCAGTCAATATTTCTGGGACTATGTAACTGAATTTCTGACTCAGAACTCAGAACTGAGTTTCTCAGTTTTGAGAATTAACTGGAACTGTTTCTATTATGATTTATACAATGCATCAGGGTTACTTCGATTCACCTTGGCAGGATGCCATGTCATCCACCCCAATTTGGCTTTGATGACACTAGTTGTCATGGAGATTGTTGTTGTTACAGACCCATCACGATGTTGCAATTCTGGAATTCTGCCGAGATCTAGATCTGTGACTATTCCCTAGTGCTATTAGGTGGGTGCTACTCTCTAGGTGCTACTGGCCCTAAGGACAGAACTGGACTCCTTCAATTCCTTGCAGCACTACTTGGGAAAGACACTCACACCAATCAATCACAACTTCCCAATTCCCTATATGTCTCCTCACCTGTTAAGCAAATTAAGCAAATTAACAGTGCTTTACCCACATTTAGAAATATTGACATATAATAGATGCAGGTGAGGGGTTGCATTGAGTAGGTGAAACAAAAGAGTTCTCCCCCTATCACCTTGTGCCTTTCCTTAGAGCAGGGGTGTCAAACTCACGGCTCAGGGGCGGGATGCATCATGCCCTGGCCACACCCAGTTTAGCAAAGGGGGGGAAAGTCACAATACATCACATGATGACAATGTGACACCTGTGCCTTAAAGCCTTCCACATGTAAGCCAGGCACTCTGATAGGTGGCTAAACTCATTGTTCAAAGCATCCATATAAACTTGCCCCATCTATCCCCACCATCCCCAGCCCATCCAATGTTTTGAAGCACAATTAATTGTGGTAGTTTCCCTTTTGGCAGATGATATTTAATTAGGGGGTGGAGAATAAAAGGATCTACCAATCCTTTTCTTTAAATTGGTCCTCAATAAATAAGGATAGCACCATTCATTGGTTTCATTGCTGTAGAGGAACACAATCGGTAGTGTGGGTAGCATAATTTTTGCCATTATATTTTTCTGTTGCCTCAAGGACGAGTGGATAGAACTTTAAGTAAACTATGAAGAAAAGTCCATATTGTCACAATGTAATATTCCTTTGGCTTGGAATCATTGTATACTGAATAAAAGAATCCCTATAGGAGCTGGAAGGATTCCTGAAGAATCTCTGTAAGTTATGAGTGGCATCTTTAGTTTCCATAATAGCTCTGATTTGGAATAAATATTTTGCACATATGAATGGATGTGCATACAGACCACATGCACATACTCATTCTTTCCTTAGTGCCCTAGTCCTTAACAAGTCAACATACACTCCAGCAAAACAACTCACATTTTTTGAACACCAGAAGGAGTAAAGTGTTCCGTTCTCTTTCAGGTGCTGAATTTGTACCACGAGATTCATTGTCCCCCTGCTGCCTCTTGTCCCTTCTACTTCAGCTGCCTTCACTTGCTTCTATTCTCTGTCTCTCACTTCTTGACACATTCAGCTCATGGGAGCATTGAAATCGCATTAGACTTTAATATATTTGTATCAAGCTCTGAGTATGTTAACTGCTCCAGTTTATTTTTGAGGCAGCTTGTTTCCAAGGCACATAGGAGATGACAGCCTATGTAGTAAGAAGAAAAAAAAGTAGCACAGTCAATGTTCAGAAGCAGAACTTTTCCAGCCTGGTGGTGGGATTCAAGAACAAGGATCAGAAGGAAAGGGAAGCTTTTTCAGAAGGAAGTCCTGGGTTTCTGCCATGCTCTCAAGGGGACAGATCAAGCTATGGCGGCTGCCTTGTGTCATCAAACTCATTTGATCAAAGGTCTTGGAGGTGACCGCAGGACAGTTGGAGAAGGAATCACTCATCACCCCAAGAATAGTAAGTATCCAGAAAAAAAACCACAATAGCCCAGAAAACAGAACTGGTAATGAGTTGTACGCACCTCACACAGAAACCTCTATTTAAGATAGGAAATAGAGAATGGTAAGTTTGCATTTAATCCTCAGGCGTCACCATAGTTCAGCAAAATTAATTTCTTCAAACCATTCATCCCTGGAAATAAACCCAGGGGAGGGGCGATTTCTGATACTTCTTGCCAGCTTCCCATAAGGAAATTCAAGGAGGAAACCAACAAGAAATCAGAAGTTGCTCCCTCTCCCACATTTTTTTTTTGCCAATCCATGGTCATTCTTTATTTATCTTTATTTATTGATTTGATTTGATTTTCCAATCGCTTACAAGATAATAAGTATAAGAATAAACATGAGTATGAATACAGAAAATAGGTACAAATAAATGGGGACAATAGGACAGGGACAGTAGGCACGATTGTACACTTATGCATGCTCCTTACAGACCTCTTAGGAATGGGGTGAAATCAATAGAGGTTAGTTTGAGGATAAAGGATTCTGTTCCTCTATTTAGATAATGAAATATCTCTGAAACAATGACCCAATAGAGCAAGGCTTTTTTGAACATTTTTGCATGTTTACTAAGTATGGTAAAATAACCCTTCCTGCTCACATTTCCCACTTAGATTTGAAATACCTTTATACATCCCAGATAATTATTTATAACAATGCTCTTTAAATTTATTACATAGTGTAAATTTCAGTCCTTCCAATGACAAATATTCCCATTGTTCCATCTGTATTTCATAACCACATTTTAACTCACTTTATTATGCATTCTTTCACTTATTTTTTCCTATTTCAAACCTCAATAAACATTTATACATTAGCAATCTCTTCTCTCATTTGCACACAATTCTATTTCAAAATCTTAATGTCATAAACCCTTTTGTCTATGCTGAACACTTTTGATAACTGCACAAAAGAAAATTGTTCACAATTACAATATGTCCCTCTGCCATCAGTTGATCTCTTGATTTTATTTTGTATTGTCCTTAAGAGATTATAGTAATTAGAGTTACTAGAGATGCCACTAATTTTAATATCTCGTGAGAAGTTAACTATTTGTGTTCGCTTATTAATTGCCTAAAAATGCTTATGCTGCTGCTTATGTTGAAAGCCACAAAGGTGTTTGGGGACACAACCTGAGTGTGTACCTATTCCATATTCTCAATATGGCACATTTAACATTATGATCAACTTTACTGTACCTACAAAGAGCTGCATCTTCTCACTACCCCTTTGGGCTCTTGTTGGTTTCGGTGCCTTCATTCCCCTTGCATGCTAATTGGTTCACGGCTATTCTACTTGCATTTTTGAGCTTGGCTTTTTCATATTCCATGTCTCATTTTTATTCTCACTTGGCCTTTCCTGCTGCTTCTCCCCCACAACAAACACTCCCATTTTAATACCCAGATCTGAAATTTCTAGAACTGAGATATGCAGCTTCCTGACAGCCACAGACCAGGATATCCACAGGTCAAAAGATACAGAAGCTGTGCATCATACATAAATTCTCCAAAAGCAGGAAGATGCTGGAGGCAAACAACACAACTGGATTAATTTAAAATCAGCCAAGTGGCAATTCGGAGAGCTACCCGTAAATTTCAGCTGAAGGCTCATATAATTAAAAATCATTGCATTATAACATTGCTGTTGTATTTTCTTCAGAATATTCTTATTTGGGAAATTATTATTTTCAGACATGGGAATAATATGTCTGTTAATCTTCATATACGGTTATGGATAGAAAGAATACTATCATTTCTCTGCCTTCTAGCTTCTAAGTCTTGCATGTTTGCTATTAATCAAATTTCCAAATATGTCTGTACAACCATGAAATAAAAATCTCATTGAAACAATGAAGATTTAGGTTCCCTCCAATGTGATTTTCCCATATTATTCTATGCATGCACATCAGTCTGTGTATTCTATCAATTCTTTTTAATTATTGCAAATTTGTGCAACAGGGAAAGAAACGCATTCCATTCTTCAAGGAACTTTGGAGCAGCTTCCAGGAAGCAAAAATATGTCTACATATAAGCATTGGAAGGGAGGGAAAGAAGGGAAGGAGAGAAGAAATGAGGCAGAATTGAGGGCATTGGTTTCTGAAGGTGGCAGAGATTGCCAACTCTTAGCCTTAAAGGGTGCAATATCTGATTCTCTGTGTTTTTCAAAAAAAAATTGTTACAGGCCTCACCAATCCATTTTCACTCCTCTTACCCACCACATTCAGAACCTGCTTAAAGGTTAATTTTTGAAAGAGGAAGTCAAAACACCCTGCTCAGAAAATGACAGTTCATTCAACATACTTTCAAGGTGCAAGATGTGAACAAACAAGAAGTAAAGCTTATATCTGGTACTCTCTCAGGAATGTGTGTAGCTAATAGGCACAAAAGTAAGTGACAAGAGTTGGAGCCAAAAGAGAATTTGATTGGGTTGAAAAAACATGAGCTTTCAATCATTTCCTCCTTTTCCCAGACAGACAACTATATGCATTAATGAATGATCCATCCTTCCATTGTTAACATAGTAGATATTGTGTTATATTCAATATTGGTTGCCACTTAGAATGACCATGGTTTCTTATATACTTATGTGGCTGCAAATGTAGATCTGGGACTCCAAATTTCATAGCCTCTCTTGATACATAAAATTAGAGACATTGCTGAAATATGTTTTTGTTTTAATTTTTAAAAATCATCTTGACTTGTTCCTCAGGATATAAAATCTCTGAAAAAAAGGTGATTATGTGTGCTTATAGTACAAATATTTTGGGGGACGGGTATCCTGACAATCTTACAGGTCTCCTCATTAAATGGACTTCATGGTGCAGATCAAGGAGTAGTCACAACAAAAACTGAATTATTAGGAGGCAAATAAACTGAAGATAATCCTTTACCTTATGCCTGGCACTGAGGGCTAGGTCAATGTGCTTATTAAATCCACCATCCATTAGAGACTAATCCTGACCATGAGACATTTAAGTACTTGTCTATGAAAATATATGAGGACTTGCAAAGAAAGAGAAATGCATCAGCTGAAAATTGTCATAAAAGCCAATAAAAATCAGCAATTATCCTTTATAACAGCCTTTATAATTGAGACAGTTTCCAGATATGCAGGCCCTAACAAATAGGGAGATATATGAGATTAGGAAAGTCTGCTTTATCGTAACAGGTCATAGATCTCTGCCTTCTAATATATTTCCACTCTGATAAAATCCTATAAGTTGTTTCATGTGCTGTTAGGACTGAGCCAATCTAAGGTGCTGAAGCCCAGTGGCCTCACAAAATCAATACTTTATGCCCCTTCATTAACACATAAATAAGCAGGGTGTTTATTGTCCTGCCCTCCTTCTTCTCTTTCTCTTTGCTTCCTTTCCTTGAGAAAGGAAAATGTAGCGGTCTATTTACCAATGAAGTTGAGTAGTTGTTGGGCACGATTTAAACAGTGAGTCCAGGCTGAAAAGGAGGTAAGGAAGTCAGAAAATTTCCCAGAGTCAGAAAAATAAGGAAAATTCAGAAATAAGAGATCAAGGATTTCTTGCCCATTTGCTCCCTTGTTTTTAACCATCATGGCCTCGAAATCTCCTCAGGGCATATGCATGCATATGATTAGTGTTCTTTATTAAGATTTATTATCTCCATTTCTGGAGGGGAAAAATTTCAATCCTGAGTCCTTCAGCATGCCCCAAGCAATCATCAACTGTTATTTCTAGAAATCTTGAAAATAGAGAGCCCTTCCAAATGCCCAATATATCTTGGTTTCAGCAAAGAAAAAAGGAATAGATACTACAATTCAAATAAAGAAGCAACTTCTCCTATCTGTTCTGCTGTATACGCACCAAACTCCATCACATTCTCTTACGTCAGGGGGGAAAACACCTGTAAATGAAATAATTTTACATCACATTGATACTTTGGTTACATTTATTGTGGGGAATGGAAATGGTGGGAAGAACTTTCCAAAGGAGCAGGGAGAAAAGAAAGAGTCAAATGGGGAAGAATATTAATCCATTGGGAATTTAGACACATTTCTTTCAGCACCATTAGAATGAAGAGCTTCCCAGTGTGCCTTATCAATCCTTCTGTGTTAATAGACTTCTTGTCAGTTCACCACCTCTGTGAACTTCCGCATGCACATTGCCTTCCCACTGTGCCAGCAAGTGCAATAAACTTCACTGTATTAGCATCTTGGGCCATACACTTTATATCACACTTAATCAGATCATCTGCCTGATTTCTTATTCTGTCTTTCATTCCAGTTAGCTGTCAAAAATGTGTAAAAGCGTTTCGGGAAGCAGCTTCTGTGACCCAGCTTAGCACTACTGAGATTTAAGATTCGGCTGGAAGCTAATCTAAGGTTCTTGTTCTTCTGGTAACTCCAGACCAGAATCTCTTATGAACACAATCTATCTTTGTGTTGTAGTTGCTATTATTTTTTTACATGTCTTTCTGAGTCATAACAATAAATGGAAATAAATACATGTATATTTTTGAGAAAATACATTTTAATTTAATTTCTGGCACCACCTTGGACTATATCTCCCCAGAACATATGTATGCATATTATTAGTGTTCCTTAATAGGATTTATCTTCATTTCTAGAAGAAAAAAAATTCAATGTAGATAACCTGGACAGCAAATATTCAACAAAATTAAATGAAATCAGTAGGCATCGCTTCTCTTAAACTTTCTCCTTTTGTCTCCTTTTTCTTCTTTTCCATTTTCCTTATACCCAGTCCTCGTATATCCAGCCTGTAACCCTTTTAATCGATTTATTCTCATTCATATTATCACTATTCACCAAACAGCTCCTGAGAGAAATAAATTTATTAAGATTATTTTACATAACATTGATATTTTAAAATAGCAGTGGAAATACTAATCAGTAGACTTGAACCTGGTGAGATTTGAACTGCTAAACTGCAGTCAGCCAGCAGTCAGCAGAAGTAGCCTGCAATACTGCACTCATTGTGCTACCATGGCTCTTACAGAAAACATTCCATATGATTCCTATCTAACGCTATATGCTAGAAAAATAAGGAAAAGTAGCTCTATTAAAAGCAGAACCACACCTTGCATGGTGCAGTGCTTTTCAAAGTTTATTTAAGTTAAGAGCCATAATGGCTAGTGGTTAGAGTGCAATACTGCAGGCTACTTTTGCTGACTGCCAGCTGCCAGCAGTTTGGCAACTCAAATCTCACCAGACTCAAGGTTGACTCAGCCTTCCATCCTTCCGAGGTGGGTAAAATGAGGACCCAGATTGTTGGCAGCAATATGCTGACTCTGTGAAACTGCTTAGAGAGCACTGAAAAGCACTGTGAAGTGGTATATAAGTCTAAATGCTAATGCTATTGCTATTTAAGGGAGGAAAGTCTGATTGGCAGAAAAGAGCCATAAAATTGAACTATTTTATCAGGATTTTACAAGTTTCTATTATGATATATTGCTGGTTAACATTTTAAAACAACTGTATGCTATACATTTTAAAAAATCAACTCATTGATCTTGCCAATTTTCCAACTTGTGCACTTGTTCAAAGAAGTTCTTATGCTAATAAAATTATTAGTATTTGCTGTTTTTTCCAATAATGGTGAAATTTTTCATTTGCCCGTGATTTGGTAGGGTAACAAAACAACTTATTTGTAGGGCCAGTTACTGAAAAGATAGAATATTAAAAGTGGTAGATTGGTGTTTCTCAAACTTGGCAACTTTCATGTGTGTGTGGACTTCAGCTGCCAGAACTCCCAGTATGCTGGCTGGAGAATTCTGGAAGTTGAAGTCCACAAATTAAAATTGCCAAGTTTGAAAAACAATGTACTCGGCATTTCCTAGAACCAAGTTATAATGTTCTCCACTCATCTTGATTTAGCAAAAAAGGTATCATAGAATAAAATTTCCCAAATCCATTTTTTATTTCTACCTTGCCCCTCTTGCCTCTGTTCCTAGTCAGTTTAGTCCCTGACTTCTCTCTAAGGTTACAGGTAACAAGGTTTAGCAGATTTTGTCTACCTGAAGATTACCTGTGGATAAGATCAGAAGAAGAGGGAAATTACTGCTATAACATTGTTTAGATGAAAACAATGTGTGGGAACAAGGGAAAATAAGTGTTGTCAGGACATGTTTCTGTCACAGCTGGATGCAAATGAGGACGCATCATAGAGAGTCCTGCTACAATTATTAAAAATAAGTAAGATGATCCATGCATCCCAACATGTTTGAGTGGCAATAATAAAAGCTTTGAAACAGCAGCATAAACTGGGTTGATGAGAAAAATAACTGAATGGGGGTAATTCATTGAACTCACTCCACAGATATAAACTCCAATTAATTCAGCCAAATTCAGCCCAAAGAGCCCAACAAATACAATCTAATCTGTGTAATCCTGTCTGAGATGGTCTCAACAGAGATTTAAAGTCACAACAAAATATCAGTGAAGTTGTGTTCCTGGATCAGCCAAATTGCACTCGTATTTATTTCTATCAAAATAAGAAAAATGGGCTGATTTATGAATTCCAATCACTTTCAAGTCTGAATTAAAGGCCCAATATAAGCTCAGCTTCATAAACTGTTTTCTATGGCTCTCCTCACAAAGACAAAAAGCTAAACCATTTCCCTCTGATCCATGCTACACATACGAGAACCACAAACTGTAACTTAAATTATCTTTTCAGTTTCTTCTTCTCCTGTAATCGACACCGCCAATATTATATTAGCATCTAATGTTGCTCTTTTTTGTTATAATAAACCTTGCATCAGTTGCTATAAACTATGTAACCTGACCAATTGCCTTTTGTTTAGTGAGCACTTCCTTTTTTCAACTTAATCAGTTTTCTTAATTGGTTTTTGAACATTTTGGTGGTTTTTTTGTTTGCCCCCAATCAAAAGCCTTCTCTTGCTCCAAGCTATCTTTAAGTCTGAATTTGCCTTTGAATCTCTGCATGATTGATAGTTATAATCCATCCAAATGAGATATCAACTAACCAGACTACTCAAACTTAATTCAATAGTTTGTTATGCATTGTTATGCCCCGGTCACAAAGACTCTTGTCATCATCTGGAAATAATACCTTAAAAAGAAAAGATATGTTCTAAGACTCACCAAAAAAGATTGTAATTATTGGGCAAAACTCTAAATGGAACCAAGAACTGACTCCCTGGAGAAGTCCTTGGCTTATCCAGATTTTCAGTTTTTAATTCCTTACTCTGAGTTCTATTTTATATACTGCAAAATGAGCAGATATTTTTTTCCTTTCAGTGAGATTAAAGTTGTTCACAAATCTTGAATAAACTCTCCCATTCTCTAAATTATGCAGAATATAATTAATCCTGTTAAGGTTAAAAATATTATCTTCCTCTCCCTGTCACTCTCTCTATTACAGATACAGGCATAGTTGTCAGTATGCTTTCAATCATTACTATCGGCATATATATTTCACCCATAAAAACAGACAATGCAAGCAATCATTAAGCTACAGTGAATAACATTTTAAAAAGCAAAAGTCCAGGTTTCTGGGACCATTCCTGCAGAGGAGTTCCTGATTATGACCTTATGGCAGAGCTGAGAGGGAGAGGGGAAGAGATAA
This sequence comes from Laticauda laticaudata, assembly GCA_004320025.1. NCBI lineage: Eukaryota > Metazoa > Chordata > Lepidosauria > Squamata > Elapidae > Laticauda > Laticauda laticaudata. The sequence continues at coordinate 59,614 of BHFT01006979.1, read as the reverse complement.
AGCATATGTCAGAACTGGGGTTCTCTCCCTCTCTCCCTCCCTCCCTCCCTCTCTCTTTCATTCATGTAGCAAGACTATGATTCAAGATACCACCAGCAAGGTGTTTGTAAAGATAACTCATACTATCAAAAATGTACATTGAAAGCATGAAATGTGACACTTATATTGGTACAGAGGTTTTTATTTCTAGCAGATGGAATGGAAGAGAATACAGTTTTTTGTTTCAGTTAATTTATACTTTCTAGATATGTGGACTTCACAACTCTTCATACTTCTCACCAGCGCATCTCAAGGGACTTTAGGTTTAGGAAGGTTAATTCATGGGAATAAATACCTGCCTTTATCTATCTCATCTCTGTGTGAGCCATTTTTGTAAAGGTGTTATCTGACTAATATTACCATCACCTAATTTTCCTACCTTGGATATTTTTAGTGAGGTATATCATATAAATATAATAAAATAAGACATAAAAGAGATCAGGGATGGAATCCATATACATATAACATATTTCCTCAAAAGAAAAAAATTGCTTGGCTGTAATGTAGCATGAAAAATTAGAATAAAAGTATCTTATTCAACCCACTTATGGACTGTACATCTACATATTAATTACTTTAGCCCACCAGTCTTTTTCTTGCTTCAATAATGCTTGTGGAATCACACGAACAAAATTGCAAGAAATAATTCTGTAGAATAAACAAAATGTACAGAATGAGGGCAGGCAATGATGAAATGCAGAGAGTGAGATTAACAACTGTCTCACTCTATGCAGTATAAAGTTTTATTCTGTTTTAAAGATTTATGAACAACCTATTTTGGTCACCAGTTACTGACAGATGCAAAAGGTAATTTTTCTAACCATCTGAAGGGTTGTCTGTGAGATACTTTTTTTTAACTTTTCCATGGCTAAAGTTACAAGTCTTCTGACCACTGGTGGACCTGAGATGAATGAAGCACAGATTGATAAATCCATCCCAAAGCTTATACCTTCTTGGTATCAAAAGTTTCTGAAATCAGATTTGATTTCTCTGCCCTTGCCTGGTCTATGGTATTTCAGCTGTAGGATGCATCTCAGGATTTTTTACAGTCCCCATAACTGGTGCTCATGGATATTACAAATTTTCATAATGCATTCAAAGAAACTGCTGAGAACGCATCAAAGATTCATACTTAATACTCCACAGTATTATGTGCTGTGTCACAACATATGCAGAAATAGTGTATGCTGCTGCTGCTCTATGCAGCAGGGAGTTACAACCAATTACAAGTCCTTGTATTTGTTACTTACATTATATCTATGAGTACAAGCACATATATCATATTGCTTGGTTAGATATGCACATAAAATATCCTACAATGAATACAATGTGTAATATAGAAAAATAGAATTTCCTGCAAAGGAACCCTTAGCACCCCTTATACCTCTTTTTCTTTTTTTCTTTTTTCCATATCTTTATCTCTGGAAGTGAGTATATAATTCTCCTGCCTTCTTTGTCTACTTCATTGTCTGATGAAGCAAGTTCTTGTTGATAAAAGTTCACAGTATGATAAATGAGTTATTAAGCCTTCCAGGAGGGTCATTCCCTCTTTTCCCATTTTTCTCACTCTTTCGAGCCATATTCCAGGTAGAGCTACAGTACCACCTGCTGGTGTGGGAAACCAGACTATGTTACTGGGAAATCTTGGAACCTTCTGCTGCCCCAGGATTATGGGATTAGGTGGGATAGAAGGGGACTAATGTATCTAATCCATCTTCTCTCCAGAAAATCTGTGACAATATGGCAACTGCTTTCTGTCTACCTTGTTTCCCACTTCCTCCTTGCTTGTTATTGTGGGAGAGGTTCTTTGCAAAATAAGTCTGACAAATGCACTTTGCCTCACAGGTATTTTTATAGAAACATAAAATCAGAAATAGCAAAAGTACTTCAGTGCTATCATTTATTTATTTAAAGCATTTTTTTAAAAAAAACTTGCATCTCAGTCAAAAAGCTCCCAAAGCATAATGTACAAATAACAAAAATATGACAGTCCTTGCTTCCAGGTGTTCATCTTCAAAGACACAATGCACAAGGGAAGGGAAAACAGGGAGGAGGGAAAAGCTTTTTTCTTACCATAACCAGCTGGGATACATTTTCCCACTCTCTGCCTTCTTCCTTCCAAAATGGACTATATGAAGTATATTTTTTTTTAAAAAAGATTCTTGTTCACCAGTAGCGAAATTAAGGAGGGGGTGGAAGAACATATTTAAATGTTACTGATTCTTAGTTGTATTTTAACTGTCTCTGGTGTTCAGCAGGGAACACCATGGAATAGCTCAAGTTATTCATATGTACCATGTGCACAACCGCTAGTTTGCTTTGTCTTCTTCTTACATTGCAGTTACTTTATATTTTCAGGCATGCTCATGCTCAGTTCAGTACAAGATGGGAACATGGAGAAAACCACACTTAATCCTTGGGGTCTACAATATTGCAATCTACGCCTGAAACAATAAGAGGGTGAATAATAGTATCCGACAACCTGGGTAAAGCATAAGACATATTCAAGGACTAAACTGAAGAGGTTTAATCCATCAAGATTCCGTAAAAGCACTTGATCTGTAATGCACAAAGTGGGTTGTAAATAAGCAAAGTGCATATCCATATTGATTATTTTTTTTCCTTAGTTTCAACATTAAAATCAAGTATGATCTTACTTAACAGAAGTAGCTCAGGAGGAATGTACTCCTTCTTCTGTTAATGTTTTGTCTTGAGGCTACTAGGTTTGCCAACTGGTTTGCTATATGTTACCTTAGCTGTGTTTTTCAGAATAAGGTTTAAGGATCAGAAAGTAAATAAAACTTCCCAAGACTGCAACTTGCCTACGACACCACTTTTATAATAAGAACGAGGGGAACTACTAGAGCATTTTAATGGACAGGAGGGGATACTTGGTCAAATTCTTCTTGTTTCAAAGCCATTGACTCGCAGTATTGATCTCTCAGGGAAAGAATCCTTCAGCAAGTATTTCTAGCAAAATGCTATCTCAACACAGCTGACAATATCATGATGGAAAGTTATGGCCTCAATGGGAAACATGGTCTTCCAAAAGCTCCTGGACTATTCCTCCCATCAGGATCTACCATGGTCATCCTAACTGCGGCTGTTGGGAACTACAATCTAACCATTTCCAAATGACTATAAATCTGTATTAGTTGGTTTAGTAAGAGACATGGACTCTACAGCATGCCTGTAAAAAAACTAGGTTCCCATAAGTTCCCAGTGATGTTCCCTTCTACAATTATGCCACACTTAAAAGTACAACCCATTTTTTTTCCAAAGCATTTCATTTCCAAATGAAACATGCATGTTAACTCTTAGTGGATATCACTAGGTAACATTTCAAACCATTTTGAAGGAATCTGGTGATCATTGCTGGTTAAAAATTCATAGAGTAGAATAGAGCTAGAAGGGTCCTTGGGGGATTTCTAGACAAGCCTTCTGCTCAAGGAGGAGATTGTGGTACTAACTATAGCACTGAATGTTTATTGAGGAAAGACATGAAGACTTACTATGTGTATGTGGGAGAAATCAACTCAGGATTTTTATCTGGAAAGCAGCACCTGTTTTAGATGCAGGCAATTTCTCGTGTAATTCTATGGCATCAATTTTAAGGGCACATACAGATAAAATGTGATTTTTCACTTGTAAAAGTTAACCAGGAAGCAGGCAATAATCATGGGACCATTCATAATCATTTTGAAACAGAAAAGTGGCTTTTCTTATAAATGTGCACACTCATCTTCATAAGCAAATCAATATTTAAGCACATTTTTAAATAAGAGAAGAGATTTCAAGTTCTTTTAACTAGAAGCAAGTTTTCCTGGAAGCAAGAATTATAGTGTTGTGAACTGGAGCTGGATATAAACTGGAAAGCTGTCCTAATGGTTAGCTCCTTGATTGTTTTATAACGAATAATCATACCAATTTTGAGACTATTTTAGTAGAGAAATCAATATTTTAGGACATTGATATGCATATCTGGTAAAGGCCTCATTGAAAAACTATAATCTTCTCTTTCGTATAATTTGTTTATCCTGTTTTTCAATCATTGAAAATTAGTTGCTAATTTTGGAACAATATGAAAATAGGGTAGAAAAGATTTGATTGACTTATTTTATTATAATAAATAGAATTGATAATTAATAATCAGCCATTATCCCACATGTAATTTTAAAAACAAACACAGTCATTGTTTTTTTAAATTTCATTTCATAAACGATTAGCATAAGCAGAGGAATACAAATAGGCATCAATGGACATCAAATCAAAATCTTCTGAGCATTTTCTGCATACTTCTCAGCTCACAGAGACCTTTTTTAACTTGTTCAACAAGAACTAATGAGCAATTATGACATATTAAAATTTTGTATCCAATTCACAAACCATAAAATAAAATGTGTATCACTTTTTCTGGCTCAACAGCAATCATCACAACAAGACACTGAAAATATAAATTGCCAAAACCTGTTATGATTTTTTTCCAAAGTCTCTGCTACTTTATAATACTTCTAGCCTCTTGGTCAAGGTAAGGAAAGAATCTGAAGAAGTATCTGCACTGCATTTTATTTCTTTCTGTGCTCAAGTTAGGCTGATTTTAGCCAGATTAACAATCCTGGCAAGAATTGTTGTGGTAAACCTCTCAAGATATTCAATCTAGAGAGCAGGCTACTAAATGCTCCCAGTGGACAATTCTCTCCCTGTGCCCTTCCATCTTTCTATTCTAAAAAAAAACAAATTGTCAGTTCCTTTTGTTTGGGACCTCACTGGATACATATACTGTTATATGTGGATAGATAGTAGAGATAGATGTTATAGATAGATAGATAGATAGATAGATAGATAGATAGATAGATAGATAGATAGATAGATAGATAGATATAGATGAGAGAGAGAGAGAGGGAGAGANGAGAGAGAGAGAGAGAGAGAGAGAGAGAGAGAGAGAGAGAGAATGAGAATTTACATACATTAGATAAATAAAGATAGACAGGTGCAATGTTAAATTGAATTCATACAGTATATATCAAGTCAAAGCATCAAAATATACATAAATGTAAGCATAGCAGCCAGATTATAAATTCCTTTCTGTTGGTCTCTGATGTTTTTAGAGGTACTTTTTCAACCTTCTACTTACAAGCCAAATATATAGAAATAGAAATAGAAATAGAAATAGAAATAGAAATAGAAATAGAAATAGAAATAGAAATAGAAATAGAAATAGAAAGTAGAAATAGAAATAGAAATAGTAGAAATAGAAATTAGGAAATAGAAATAGAAATAGAAATAGAAAATAGAAATATAAATAGAAATCGAATATATAGAAATCGCATATAGAAATCGATGTAGGAAAATCACTATAGATATGGATATGGATATGGATATAAGATATACAGATAGAGATGGAGATAGAGATAGAGATAGAGATAGAGAGATAGAGATCCACAGCTCACCAGCCTCAAATCCACCAGCAAACTAAGACTAACCTGAGCACAACCAAGCCCCTACCTGAACAGAACACCCCCCCCAGCCATTGCCAGAACACAGCAACCCCCAACAATGGGAACACACCCCCACCCAATCAAAACACAGCCAAGCCCCCACCCAGTCAAGTCACACCCCCACTAGCAGTTAAAAGGAAGAAGCAGCTGCCAAGCTCACATTACTCTGAGAGAGCAACAGAGCCGAAGAAACAAGCCTAGAGGATGATGAATGAGACTTCATTCGAAACGTTGCCTAGATACTTCCAAAGATACCACACACACACACACACACACACACACACACACACCACACACCACACACACACACACACAACACACACACACACATATATATATACTATATTATATATAGTATATATTATATAGTATATTATATATATTATATATATATATATCATGTTTTTCGCGGGTTACTTCATGAACTGCAGTCAAGCTTCCTTCGGGTATATCCACACTCATCTGTAAGTGCTTTTAAAGTTGTAGGCAACGTTTGCAGCAGAAGTCTCATGCTTGCCATTCATCAGGCTTCTGTACAGATATATATTACAATAGCACAACTTTAACAGAACTTAGAATGACGTGGGATAATACCCGAAGGAAGCAAACAGCACAAGAGTAAGTACCCGCGCAGAGCTTAACAAAAAACAAATATATATAGTATTAATATATATAATAGAGAGAGAGAGAGAGAGCAGAGAGAGAGAGAGACGAGGAGAGAGACGCAGAAGAGAGAGAGTAGAGGGAGAGACGAGAGAGAAGAGAAGAGAGAGAGAGAGAGACTCACACACAAACAGATATATTAATGCTTGTTGGCTTTTTATATATATGACCAAATAGGAAAGTTCATGCTAGTGGAGCTGCGACGATGGGAAGAACTTCTGTTCTCTGATCTTCACCTGTCCATCCTTTGTGCCGCATCATATTTGATGTATTAATTGTTGTATTCTTTTTTATTATTTTAGTTCTGTTTACTCTCTTTTCATTTATTTCTTTTTGTTGTTGTAAGCCACCTAGAGTAGGCCCATGGTCAGATAGGTGGCAAATAAATTTAACAAATAAAGAAATGAATGAATGAATAAATAATATGAGGAGGAAAGAGTACTTTAAAAACACAGCATAAAAACATGGCTGAAAGTTACATTTGCAGTGGGAAAGGGTGAATAAAGAGTGAGATCATCCATTTTGCTCTCAGAATGGTTGCTGGCCCATTCTAGTGATAGGACAACTGGGCAGCACAGATAAGCCCTGAAAGAAAGGACCATAATTATATCCAGAATGTTGAGTAAAATGCTTTGTATCTTAGAGGAACCACTTAGGCACAGAAGTGTCCAGAGAGGAAACTCCTCCAGGTGAATTGAAAACTGGAGATTTTGAAGTGTGAGCATTGCTGATGGATTTGAACCAGATGCTAATTAACTGAGGCTTCCAGCTATCTGCCTGAAGCCAGAGAGAGAGACTCACCAATCTTTTCTTGTTTCCTTTGCTGCTATTAACACAGCGCTGCAATCTTGGCATGATTTTCCCCATATTTTTGAATATTTTTGAATAATCTATGTATTTTCTGAATCCAGATATTCTCAAGCATAAAAGAGTGTTCAGATAGCTGATGCAAAGCTGGGTAATTGTTTCCCTCTCCTAATTTTCTCTACCTTTCTAAGATGAACTTCTGAACTAAAATGAATAGTGGTGGTCAAAAATAACATGAAACATCTCTCTTAGTTTGCAGTGCAATACTGGTTTCCCACTTCATTACATGTTTATAGACAAGTCATTGGTTGGTAGTAATCATTGTAAATTATTTTCTTAATGCTATGTGTAATCTGGCTCTGTCATTCTTTTGTTTATTTAATCAGGGTACATTGAATCAAAGCTGGAATCAATCTTTGTCCTCTGTTTTGCATAGGAATCCAAATTAAATCTTCTCAACAGATAACAATCCAACTTCTGCATGAAGAACATTCAACAAAAGGGAGCTCCCCACATCCCTCCATACTTGATTCTACTATCAAACTGAGAGTTCTTTTTCTTTATGATCAATAAATAAATAACAAGAAAATAGTTGATTTATTAAAGAGAAAAGATGGCAAGGAAGGAACAGGCAGTAGAGAGAAAGCAGAGCTGGTTAACTCATTCTCTGTATCAATCTTCACCCAAAAAGAAATTACTGTCCAACCTACCAAAACATAACTGTTAAAGATAGACTAGAAATAAAAATTAAAATAAGCAAGACAATGATAAGAGAATACCCATCTCATATTGATGAATATAAATCACCAGGATCTGATGGATTACACATCAGAGTTCTGAAGGCGCTGGCAGATGTTATCTCAGAACCATTGTACCATATCTTTCAAAAATTCTGGAATTACCAGAGGATTGGAAAAGAGCTGATATAGTTCCCATCTTCAAAAAAAAAGGGGGGGGAGAACAGACCCAGGAAACTACAGACCAATCAGCCTAATATCAATACCTGGGGAGATATATAGAAACAAATAAAATTATAACTAGAAGTCAGCACAATTTGTTTCCAACAGATCATGCAAAACCAATCTTATTTCATTCTTTGACAAAGTGACTAAATTAGTAGACCAACAAAAAGCTGTGAACATAATACACTTAGACTTCAGTAAGGCATTTGACAAAATAGACCACAACTTACTTCTTGGTAAGTTAGAAAAAAGTGGGATAGGTAGCATCATCACAAGGTGGATTTGTAACTGCCTGACAAACCACACTCAACAAATAGCCTTAATGGTACTACATCTACATGGAGGGAACTAAGCAGTGGGATACCACAATGTTCAATCTTAGGCCCAGTACTCTTCAATATCTTCATAAATGACTTAGATGAGGAAATACAAGGGGAACTTACCAAATTTGTGGATGATACTAAGCTGGCAGAAATAGCAACACCCCAGCTTATAAACTCAAGATCCAAATGGATCTTGACAGACTTGAACACAAGGCTCTGTCAAACAAAATGTAATTCAACGTAGAGACAATTAAAGTCTTAAACTTAGGCAAGAAAAACCTACTTAGGTGAAACCTAACAGTAACTGTGAGAGGGATCTTGGAGTCTTAATGGACAATCAATTAAATATAAGATAGCAGTGTGTGGCTGCAGCCAAAAAGTGCCAATGAAATCCTAAATTGCATTAACAGAGAGATTCGATCAAGATCATGTGAGGTACTAATACCACTCTATAAAGCTTTAATAAGGCCACACCTAGAATACTTCATCCAGTTTTGGTTACCATACTTTAAAAAAAGATGCTGAGACGAGCAACAAAGTTGATTTGTGCAAGAGAAGAGCAATAGAAAGAGTGCAGAGAAGAGCAACAAAGTTGATTTGGGGCCTGGAGACTAAAACATGTAAAGAACAGTTGCACAAACTTGGCATTGCTAGTCTAGTGAAGAGAAAGACCGAGGGTGACATGACAGCAGTGTTCCAATATTTGAGGAGCTGTCAAGAGATGAGGGAGACAATCTATTTTCCAAAGCACCCAAAGGCCAGACAAGGAGCAATGAATGGAAACTGATCAAGGAGAGATTCAATCTGGAAATAAAAAGAAATTTTCTGCCAGCAAGAACAGTCAACCAATGGAACAGCTTGCCCTCGGAAGTTGTGAGTGCTTTATCACTGGAAGCTTTCAAGAAGAGACTTGTCAGAAATGGTACAGGGTTTCCTGGTTGAGCAAGGGATTGGACTATATGACTTCAAGGTTCCTTCCAACTCTGTTATTCTGCCTTCTGTATTCAATGATCATTTGCCTGCCTGCAACTTAAAATCATTATCCCGTTGTAGTAAAATGTGATCCTGATAGTGAATAGGAGTAGGAAGAGAAAAAATCTTATATGAAATTGACACTTCTAGAAAGCACAGAAGGAGGAATGAATGAAAAGATGAGGCATTGCAGTAGGAAGAGCAACGTTCAAGAAACAAAAAAATTAAAATGCTGAGAAACTTTATGAAGCTGGAGAGAGAGCACTCGGGGCAGCTGAAGGCCAACCATCATTTGTGAAGGGTTTATTTTAAAAAAGATTGTAAAAAGGAACGAAGAAAAAGAAAAGAGTTAAAAGTTGTAAGTAGTATTTTTTTTAGTATTTATTTGATTTGTCAATTGCTTACAAGATACAGGTATAAGAATAAACGTAGTTTTGAATACATGAGATAGATACTTATAGGAAAAATAAAAAGAAACAATAGGACAGGGACAGTAAGCACGATTGGTGCACTTATGCACGCCCCTTACAGGCCTCTTAGGAAGGGGATGAGGTCAGTAGTAGACAGTCTAAGGTATATTCCCACAGGACAGAGAGAAAAAGGAAATAGCAGATGACTTTTAAAGGCCATAGTATTGTCTACAGAATAAACTCCAACACAAAAAAAACTTGAACTTTAGAACCAAGTTCACTCAGACATTATACCAGTATTTTCCTTTGCAAGAGAAAATGAAATCTTTTTGTACAGAGAAACAGTTCTAGGGTCAATACAGTCAAGATATTTTAGATACAATGGATTCTACAATGGGAAAAATTCAACTTATAGGCAAAATATTTGATCCTGATAAAGAAAATGTACCATTTCTGTCACAATGGAGTACATTTGAAATTTATACCTACAGATAGTAAAGCTGAACCTTGATTGTTTTCCTTAGAAAACTGTCAGATGTGAAGAAGGTTGTGTTTCTCGGGCTATTTCCAGAAAGGATAAATATTTTTACAAAGAAATATTCTGCCTTCTTGGATTCAGCAGGGAAAATCTTGTAAGAGATTCACATAAATGGGATATTGATTGTGTGAAAATGCTTGATTGGATCGCATGACTTGTAACCCTTTAAAGAGGTTTGTATAATTATAATTTCCTTTATTAATGATGCTAACAAATATCTAAAAGAATTGCTCCTTAGAGGAATTATCAAAGAATCAAGAAACTCTTTGTCATCTCTTAGTGCAGTTGCATGCAAGAACTGTACTGTAAGAATGAGTGCTAATTATAGGACCCTGAATAGTAGAACTATAAAAGCAGAGAGGTATTGTAGTAAAGTTGGACTGGGGCTATCCAGTTTCAAGTTCACTTTTAGTCACTTTAGAAACTCCCTGGGTGATTTTGGACCAGTTATTCTGTACCCAACCTATTACAACATGGTTAATGTTGCAGGGAAAAATGGGAGAAGGGAGTATTGTATATTTTCCTTTGAGATCCTGAAAGAATGCTGAAATACCAATCGGGAAAATAAATTATTCCTAATCAATACACTTTACATCCATATTTTATGCATTGGTCATCTTGATTGGCATTTAGTAATTCTTGATATTAAATCTGGGAATCTCTGACTTCCTCAAAATCCAGCTATGTTCCAACAATTGAAGGAGAAGCTTGCCTAGATTTTTCTTGATGATTCAGCTGCATTCAGAAAGCTATTATAAGAACAAACTGGATTTATGATAGCCCTAGAGAGACTGCCTTTTAAATTACGCAAACTGCTTAATAAAGACTACATAAATAAGTTAAATAATTGCTGCTTAACTGAATGTCTCTGGCTATTTTATAAAGAACAAACATCATGTTCTGCATTTCATGACAAGAGAGATCTTATCTTGATATTCTTCTCTGAAATATTCCTTTGGGTTTCTGGAAAACCTTATCATATTTTTCCATCAGCTGATTTTTCTCAAGGCTAAAAACATTCATTTCTCTCAGCTTCTTCTATAAGACTCAATTTCCAGTTCCTTGTTCATCCCTGTGTCCTTCACCTGTTCCAGGTTCTAGCTTATTATTTAAAATTGTGGCACTCAAAATTGGACCAAGTAGTTAAAATCAAAAATTACCATGTAGAAAAGAGCAGAACAATTATTCCTTTAAGATTTCTGTTGATGCAGTCTGTCATTGCACTTTATCACACTGTTTTCACCTGTGTACACTTCTAAATGCCAGGTCCCTTTCCCTATAGTTATGGGAATCTGCAGGATAGGGACAAAATCTGCAAGCTACATTGTTGACTTCCATGCTTGTCCCTTGTGTGATATCAACACATATAAAAGGAATGAGGTTTAGATTGCAGAAATGCACCTAGTATCTGGCAGATTTTGAACTCCATGCAGTTCTTACTGCCTGTAGCATCGCTAAATCATATATCTCCCGTCATAACACCGATGGATTTAAGGTTGTTTCCTAACTGGCTAACCTTGCACATGTCATTGCTCAATTTTATTCTGCTACGTTCAGCCCATTTCTGTAACCCATCAAGATCATTTAGAATGATTATATTATTAGCTATCCGATCCAATTTCGTATCACCTGCAGGTATGATATGCATTCAGATAGCTTAGTGTTCAGGCACTGTATTCCAAGCATGTGAATAACTCTACCAGGTCTCATTTATCCCTATTAAACCATATTTGTTTTCCTATATTGAATGTGTAAGTTAATTTTGTTTATTTTCCATACTCATAGCATTAAAATATGCTCCAATAATCAGTGATCTGTGGGTTGTTGTTGATGATTTTTCTTTTAAATGGCCATGGTTTGAAAGCACACAATGGAGCCTCCTTACTGAAAGTAAATTGTTCTGAATCTGGTCAAGCCTGCTATTCTGTTATTTCAGATTCCATAATAGAAAAAAGGCAAGATAAGAATTCAGGAAATAAATGTAACATGAACATTAAAATACCCAACAGAAGCAAACCAAAATGGGGTGGGGGGGGGTTTAATCACAAATTTATTTTGATAGGGCATGCTATCAGTCCTTGATTTGATTTTCTCACTTGGCTCTTCAAGTCCATACTAGGAATTCCTTGTTTACTGAACACAAAGCAAAAGCCCCATTTTCCTAAATCATACAGTGACAATGCAGGTGTAATGATGTCAGCTGCCCCTTGTGACTTGCTTGCCATAAATCAGCTAGATCCCCATTCAAGAGCAAGGCTAAACCACCTTTCCCTGGAGCTTTTCTGATTGATTTGCTCTCTCCTTTCAACCCCTCACCAAGTCCAAGGAGACCAGGAGATAACAAATGGACCAGCCAAAAACAATTTCAGCTTTTTCAAAGGAAAAAAAACCCCAGCTCCGAACAGCAACAGGAAATTGTGCAATTAGCACAACAGGGCAGTGTCAACAAGCTCTTAACGACCGTTGTTATGGTGACCTCAAGAGTGTCAGAACTTAGAAATAAAAAAAAGAGGAAATGTGTGCATGAAAGGAAACAATGTGCACCAAATGGGTAGTTTGGGTACTCCCAGAAAAATTATATTGCTGCCAAATTATTCTGCTTAGGGTTATATAGCATTCTTAGCAGAGATTTCATAAAAGAGGAGACCTCTGACTGCTTCCCACACAAGCACATCACCTGAGAGAGCAAAATATAATCAAGAAATATAACCCAAAGCAAAAGGCTGGACACAAAAGGATGGACACAGATCTCCTCACACCTTGAGTGGAGAGGCCCATTTGGTGGGTCAACTCTTTCTCAACTCTTGAGAAACAGCAATCATTCTTTAAGTAAATAAATAGTAACTTGGAAAGCAGTTTCAATCACTTGCACTCTTTGGAGCCAGGAGGTCCCTGAGAAATTAGTGAAGAAGGCCAAGATGTCAGACCACCAGTATATCCAACCAAATGCTCCAGAAACAAAACTGAGGAACAGCCAATGAGAATATTTACAGGTACCAAACTCAAAAGTTATGACACTTCACATCTTTAAAATCTTGAGCTCCTAATGTATATAGAGTAGTTGACAGGATGACAGTGAACATAAAGAAGCTAATGCTCACAAGAAAACGTGACCATTTGTGTAAATATAAAATACATTCAAATACATTTAAAGGACAGAGAGAGGATAAACACCTTTGCCTATGGGACACTGAAAGAACTGATTGACTGGTCTCAAGGAATGGCATTGATGCCACATTGTGAGGAAGGACACTTTTCAGGAAGACAATGCTGCTTGCCTCCTTTCCTTTGTGGAAAGCTATTTTGACACCCTGATAATCTATTCCTCACCTTCCAGCTATACATTTTCTTTTCGCTCAGTACTGCATGATTATAAAGTATTTGCAATTTTGTAGAAATTGCCCCTCTATTAGGCAGAGAAAGAAAAGGAGATATGCACAGCATATATATTCTCTCACCTTTCATCTCCCAGCTTTCTTTCAAAGTTAAAATGAATGCCAGGGTTTAGATTCATTGTATTACGCAGATCCCTAATTTATTCTTCATAGTTTAGTAGAAAATTTGTTTCTTACATTTGAAAGTATATTCCTACATGAAACATTTTAAAAACGTTCTAAGAGCATCAAAATTCACCTGTCCTATTTAAAACAAAGGGGATAGTCTTGTATTTGAAGAGGTGACAGAGGACAATTCCCCATTTAAAATATATCCTAATTAAAGAACTCTCCATCTCTTTGTTTTTGAAGTGGGGGTGGGGGTGAGGAACAGCAATAAGGATCTTCAGTTTCATAATGTATAGAACAGGCACATGGAGGACTTGCAGTGGTGGGATTAAAATAATTTAACAATTGGTTCTCTGCCCTAATGACCAGCTGGGTGGATGTGGCCATGGTGGGCGTGGCCAGGTGGTATGACAGGCAGCACTCTGACTCCTGCACACACCCCCAGGCAAAAACAGGCCACAGGGGAGCCACGCCACACACACACACACACCACAGCACCCCATTTTGGGCCTTGTGGACCTCCGTGCACTTACCCAGAAGCCAAAATGGGGCGCTTGGGGATACCTGAAAGGGGCAGGGCGGGGAGGTGTGGGGCCAGCCAGCAATGTAGCAACTGGTTCAACCAAAGTGATGTGAACCAGTTGAATCCCACCACTGATTACTTGGTTATAAAGTCTTCCCAATGTTGTGAAATGTCATGAAGTTCTATTTAAAATGCATGCATATATCTTTATATACATATACTGTATCTGCATATATAAATAAATGCAAAACTGTCCTCAACACATTTCTCCTATTTTCCATGAAAGAAACCCATCAGGCCTTTGGCAAATTATACATGAAATGTCTAAGTAACTGAGATTTCTGTTTTCTAGCATTCTTTATAAGGGCATATTCATACATAAAGTCTACGTTAAAATACAGAGCTTTATCATGTTTCAGGATCTAGAAAAAGAAAATGTTTCTTAGTTTCAACTTGAAGTCCTGATCCCTTTGTCTTTGCTATTTGTCCATAAGAAATATCTTGTCATGTTGATCCATGAGCTAAATGAGTTGCTCCACCCATATTACTTGATGACATACTTTGAAATCACATTTGGTGATTTCAAAATTTAAGAGCGCAGAACTATATAGGAATATTCAATATTCAACATTAGTTGCGATACTTAGCTGATCATAAGAAGTCTCTCGATATCCCAGGCCAAGTACAAATATTGATACCTTAGCCTTTTCCCCTATCTAATAAACATATTAGAATAATAGTGCATAATTGTTCCTTTAGTAGCAACTGTACACTGTCTTGTAATCCAATTTTTCACACATTGACGGTACTATAGCTCTTAGAATTCCCAAATAATATACTCAAAATAGTTTGGATTTTTACATTATAGATCTGAAATATCTAAATGATTCAAGGATGGAGATGGCTGATTAATCCTTTTTTTTTTTTTTGCCTCTTTCNTTAATCCTTTTTTTTTTTTTTGCCTCTTTCTGTATACCAGCAAGATGTAAATGTCCCAGTTCTGACAGATTACAGTAATTAATTGTCAGTTTAGCCCCTTTATTAACCTAGCTTTAGAAATAATAGTGACGGTAAAATAATGGAGAAACCACTTTTCAAATTAGGGAGGGCAATTTGTCTTTACACTGCTATTTGTTGGCAAGTTCAGGAAAAAAAAGAAATTGACACAGGAATGGATTATATCCACAGGGGATATAACTATTGCTGCAATTAATGAAATGCTGGCAACCAACAATTTGGTTGGTTTGAATTTGATTCATCCCATTCCAAAGGGTTTGTCCATACAACCATCAGCAGTCAATCCCTCCTCAGTAGTACACGCAATCCTGTGAAAAATATTTCCCTTCTTTCAGATTTTCAGAAAAATCTGAGCCTTCAGATCTTGGCAATGCATTGTGATGAAAGCCTCATTTTTGGTCCTAGTGCTATGTACAGGGAATCTGAGTGAACATGTAGCATCAAAGTCATGTGATGAGTTTATCCAACACTAGCATGTTTGGAAACAATCAGTGATGCAACCAGTTGGTGAATGTAAGGGTGTGATTAATTTTTCACACCGCCCATTGACTGATGGCTTCCAGTGGCAAAACTATACAAACATTCAAAAAAATTCTGAAAAATTCTGAAATGGGTCAAATACTTTTTTATTTTACAAAATTTAAGTTACAGTGTAACCCTCAGTATCATAGGTTATTGAGACTGACAATATTTTAATTTGCATTCAAGGTTATCAACTGTCATGCCCCTGGTGGAGTCTGACTCTGAGGAAGAGGAGGAACAACCAACAGGGAGTGGGAGTGTGGCTCCAGAGGTGGTGGAGGAGGCGGAAGGCACGAAGCCCGCTGGCGATCAAGAGATGCCAGCCCCATCCCCTATCCATCCTAGGTCATGCAGGGAGGAGAGGATCAGGGAAAAGCTGAGGTCTACTCAGAGGAGTTACCATGATCCTCCTCGTGGCTTTTGCAGGTGGGAAGCTATGTAATCACATTTGCAACTGCGCAGTTTAGAATTGCTGAGATCAATTAGGTTTGGTTTGAGGACCTTTGAAAAAAAATAGGGAATTTATCTTTGCTTGGCATTCTTCCCATGGACTTTTCTTGGTTTATTTTTCCTGGAGGTTTCTATAATTAGTTATCTTGACTCTTATCAAGGCAGTTTGTTTTTAGTTTTAGTTTGCTCATTATTTACTTTTGGACTTTAAACTGTGCCTAATAAACAGTTGAAGTTAAGTTGGAAGGATTTACTAGACTTTAACATAAGTTTTTGGGTTGCTTGGGGTATATTTGAGAGACTACTGGGTTCATCACATTGTTGACTTTCAGCTAACCCTTCAAACTTATTTTGTGGCTTTTTGTGTGAGGTTGGGACCATGGATCAGTTTCAAAGCAGAGATTGCCCGAGTAACCGAGCAAGTGGGCTTCTTTGACTGCACAGGTGCACAAATGCAAGCTTCCTGCCATGACGAAAATGCCCCAGTGCGCAGTGCCGATAGATTTGATGGTTTGCTTGGGCCCAATTTCCGGGCATTTTTGGGCAGTTTGCCAAGCTTTTCATGAGCCTTCGGCCAGAGGACTTTTCCCACTGACTGGGGATAAGGTGGTTTTTTTGATTTAGTTTTGTTGTCAAGGCTCTGTAGCACGATTGGGCGACCCTCTGCTGACCCAGCCCAAACAGGTGTTGCGATAATTATTGCCAATCTTTGCCATCAGGTTTTCAGCCATGTTGGAGGACCCTGTTTGAAGCCAAAACAAACAAAAACAGATATTTGAGAGAGTTGAAGCAGTGGGACGTGGCTCACTCATGGATTATATTGCTAGTTTCGTGGTTGCTCAGGATGTACAATGAATGAGGCAGCACTATTGGACCAGTTCCAAGAGGGTTTGTCGTTGGGAGCTTCTGGATGGAGTTGGCACACACGCTATGGCCCTCGCACCCTTCAGGAGCTCATGCACATGTGTGTCTTCGTATCAATGTAGACTTTCAGCAGCAACAGGTGCAACAAATGGACAGACTGTATTGTTTCCAGGCAAGATGGCACCCTTGGTGGAAGGCCTTAGAGGAACCCTTGCAGTTGGGGGCTGGCTTGCCCTCGCTCGACTTCAAGTAGAAAAGAATAGATGTTATCTATGATGGGTTTATGCCTCTATTGTAGGCAATCGAGGGCCATTTTGTGACCAAGTGTTCCTGTTAAGACATCCACAGCGTGACAGTCCGCGGTAGTGGGAAACGACATCGCTCCGGACTAAGGGATCTGCCAGGTCATGGTGTTAAAGTCCATAGGCCCACCATCTTCACCAAACTTTGCCACCCTGCACCACCTTTGACATCTTCCGACATCTTCCCACCACAGTCGCTATTGGTGAAGCATCTTGTGCTGCCAGCAAGTGTGTTTGTGCTGGTGTGGGAATGTGTGGAGATCCCAGCTTTGTCAATTCAGGGCCACAGCTAATTTCATGATGCTTTTTGTTCAAGCAGTGGTCATTCTTCAGCAACGGTATTCCCCACAGTAATGGTGGAGGACGATTGATGGTTGGCCCCTTCATTCAGGACCTGTGGTCTTGCTGCAAAACCAAACCCTTTGCATGCGTATTGGGTAGCATGTGGAGGAAACCGTGTTTTAGTTTGCCACAGTGCCTCATTTTCCGATTGGTGCTGGGTTTGGAGTGGCTACAGGCCATGATTGCACATATTGTCTGCGTCATCTGGAAACTGTCATTCCCTTGATAGGAAGTCTGTCAGCTCAGAAGGCACAATCTATTTGATATGGGACAAGGAGCTGATTGGCGGTTAAGGACACTTTTGAGTCATGGCAGCATCACCCTGGAGAGGGCTCGTCAACCAATCGACCGGTTTGGCATGGTAATCATCGCAATTTGGAACACCTACGTACAGTTCGGAATTTGAACCAGCATCAGGGAAATTGGTTCCTTTATTCTTGGCTCGATTTGATTTCAAGTGACATATTCCAAGTGGAGGGAATCAATGCGCCCGATGCCCTTGCTTGGAAGCC
Organism: Laticauda laticaudata; assembly: GCA_004320025.1. Classification (NCBI taxonomy): domain Eukaryota; kingdom Metazoa; phylum Chordata; class Lepidosauria; order Squamata; family Elapidae; genus Laticauda; species Laticauda laticaudata. The sequence goes on along the minus strand of BHFT01006979.1, from coordinate 41,367 downwards.
CAAGGTTTAACCCGAAAGGAGATAAAAATCTTGCCCCGGATAGTGATCCGTTTGGAGCGGTTGCTGTGGCCACCAAGGAACCCTGTGGCACCTCTCAAGTGTGGATTCAGGAGGTGCAGCAGCAGACCCATCTTGACAGCTCGACATCGAGAAATTGGATGAGAATGGGGAGACAAGAGACTTCCTTTGGGCGGTATATTTGGGGACCTTTGCGGTTCCTGTAGGTTCGCATTTCATCGTCGCCTTGAGTTCTCTTCATGGCCTTATCCTATGTCAATGTCATGAAAGTTGCAGCAGGGATTACTTTGTTGGTGTTCCAAAAACATTAGCACCTCAACTCGTTAGAACATTTTGTGGCTGAGACTTAAACATGATTTGTCGGGATATGTGGCATCCTGTGGGATTCTGGTCGCCAAGCCCAAGTATGCCTCTGGTGGCCCTGTTCTATTGCAGCCCTTGCCATGCAACATTGCTTGTGGGGGAGCAGTTTCATTGGATTTCATCATTGGAGTACCACCATCGAATGTGCCCACAACCATTTGGTGGTGGTGGATTGTTTGACTAAAATGGCCCTACTTTATTCCATGTGCGGTCTTCCATCGGCCAAGATAATGGCCCCATTATTTTATCTCCCATGTTTTTCTGGTTGCATGGGTTTACCAGACCGCATGGTATCAGATCAGGGGTGTACAATTTTATGGCACACTTCTGGCAGGGGACCCTCCTCGTGAAACTGCAGGTGCAGCATGTCTGTCACCTGCTCATCACTCCGAAACTGATGGGGGACAGAGAGAGTGAATGCTATTTGTGGAGCAGTACCTCTGTCCATGTTGGTGCTCCATTCAAAATCCAAGAAAGAAATACGTAGACTCTTTAATTAGAAAAAGTTATCTTTTACTGGAAAGTGAAGTGGTTATCAACCAGAAATTCTGAAATTCTGAGGGACTTAGGCGGCGTAAAATCATCATATACAAAGTGATTGGAAGGGTTTCCCACCCCCATATAGTTACAAGATGAAATTTCCAATTAGAGTTGTGAATTATGATCATGTGGGCATCTTTCAGGTGAGTGGATGAGGCCTCTGTCTGTTGGACCTTGCATAACTTGATAACGGGTTGCAGTTGGCGCAGAGCGAAAAGAAATCTAAAGCCTGGAGAATATAGAACCTAACTCTGAATGTATGCTTTCCGCCCCTTCATTTACACACAAAGAAAATGCTAACACCTCCAGCTCACTGTCGGCAGATTCATCCCACTCTTACCCTCCCCCCATTTCTATGGACAGACAAAAAGATGCAAAGCCGATAGTTAGAAGATCTTAAGGCTGACATTTGGCCCTCCTAGAAAAAGGTAAAACCACAGTCTAGAAGAGAGAGAGGAAAAATACCAAAAGGACAATAATTAATCATTAGACAATTACAAAGGATTACCACTCCTAGGGCTTTATCAGGATACTTGGAACGAAAAATGCTTTGATCAACTTAGGGGCTTTAACATCGGTGTTGTTACCCATTCGGCTTGTGAAAGAAGGGAAATGTTGTCCAGGCTACAAGATACTTGGAGCCGACCGCTCCATTTGCAATGAGTCCAGAATTTCTTTAACTTCAAAATGTTGTTTCACCTTCAATCAGTATTGTTATGGAGGGTCAGTCTGGATGGGTTCTTAAATTAGAAGTATGTTCAGATTTTTATAAACTATATATGGAAAACTGTGTGAATTCGTTGAAGAGTTTTCGGTAAGTTCAGTTGGACTGTTACAGGATTATAATCTGTTTTCAATCGTGAAGGGACCAAGTATTTAGGACCAAGCTTCTTTGACTTTGATTGGTTTGCAGGTATCTTGGTAGACAGGAAAAACTTTTGTCACCTAGCTTTATATAATTTCTGTGGAGATCTTTTCGTTTTTCTGCAAATATTTCTTATGAGCTTGATGGTGGCGCTCATCTAATGCTTTACATGTTACTGGCCAGGTTAAGTTTGGATTGAGTTATCCATTTCATCAACAATGGATGTTAGGCCTTTCATGGGAAGTTCATGTTATGGGTACCAAAATCTTGTCCTGAGCCACTTTAAATGGAGTGAATCCCAGTTACGGAGTGATCTATGTACGGAGTTGTTATATGCCACTTCAGCAAATGCGTAGAAGTCAGAAGTTTATCTTGTTTGATAATTTATATAAAACATCTAAGAGATTACTGTTCAAACACTTGTGTTTAGTTCTCTCACAGGCCCATTTGGTTTGGGGTGGGGGTGGGCAGAGCTTAAGCCCTGGGTGGAGCGCTATCAACTTCAGGAACTCTTTCCAAAAATTTGATGGTAAATTGGACCTCCGCTGTCAGAGATTATGGCGTCATGGAATGCCATGATAACCTATAGATCATGTGAAAATAAACAGTTTTAGCCAACGTCTAGGCAGATGGAATTTTTGGAACCAAGGTTATTTTGCAATTGTACTGCTTGGAAACAAATTTGGTTTACCACCCAAATAACCGTGTTTCCACTGCTTTCGGGTAATTCTACTATAAAGTCCATTAGAGATTTCCTTCCAGGGGGCTTGTTGGTTCAGCTACATTTTGTAACAACACCTGCCGACTTACTAGAAGGTCTCTTTGCCGAACGCAACAAATGGGAAGCTAGCTACATAAGCTTTCATGTCTTCTTTCAAAGTAGGCACCAGAATTGCGCTTAACCAGGTGTAAGGTTTTCACAAATCCAAAGTGACCAGCTGCTTTAGAATCATGAGCTTGTTGTAGTATTTGGCCCCTCAGCACCTGTGGAACAACAACTTGGTCCCCACCCAAGCCCAAACCATCCCTAACTTGTTAGTTCTTCGAATGATTGCCAAGAACCAATCATCAAGTTTTTAAAGCTTCTTTTAGTTGTTCGGTTAGGTCTCGACTAAATCCACTTTCCTTGTTTCTTCTTCTGCGGTTCTGGGTGATCATTGGGGATCCGGCTAGATGTTTGTGGCTGTTCGAAACAAATTGGGACTTATACCCTCCGGCAAATTACTTATTATATTGGGGTAGTCTACAGAGAGCTCCGCCATGAAGTTCTTTCCCCCTGGAATGTCAATTTCAGTGAGAAATTGAAACCGCTTGGAAATACTGGGTCCCAGTGAACTTGTTTAGGGGACAGCTTCCGAGGTGTTTTAAGGCTTTCCAAATTTTTATGATCAGTCCATACCTCAAATGGATGTTTTGCTCCTTCCAGGAAATGTCTCCAGGTCAGTAAGGCCGAACAAACTGCCAAAAGCTCTTTTTCCCAGAGCGGCCCACCTTCTCTCGGTTTCAGACAGTTTACGGAGGTATACGCACAAGGCTGTAAGGTCCCTTTCTCGTTGAATTTCAAGTTAAACCATACCGCTCCCATCATGGCCACATCACTCTCATCGGCTGTGGATTCATGAAAGGAGCCTCCATATCCGTTGCTTAGTACTGCGTTCTGCCAGCAAACAGTTGTTTTAGCTTCTTCAAAAAGCACTTTGGCACTTCCATGGACCACTCTCCAACGGCTTACTTTGGCCTTGGCTTTCATCTCCCCTTTGCTTTTAAGAGATTTTGTGATGGGGCAATTGCTATCTTAGCAAAAAGTCGGATAAAACTGCCGGGTAAAAATTTGCAAATCCCAACAAACTTTGAGTTGTGTTTTCTGGAACGTGGTTGGAGCCCATTCTCAAGTATGGCACGCACTTTCTTCTTGGATCCATTTTCTATGCCCTCAGATGAAATGCGATATCCCAAATAGTCAATTTTCTCTTGATGGAATTCAACTTTGGATTGTTTAGCATACAACTTAGCGGCACACAAGTTTTCTGTAGAACGACCACACCAGTTTCACATTTGTCATCCAGAGTTTCCATTGTAGATAAGGCTGTCATCAAAGATAAACCCAGAACTCCCCTGTATAAATGTTCATGTAACACCTGGATTGATCATCTGCATGAATTAACAGCTGGGGCCCCCTTGTAAACCAAAGGCAGAATTTGAATTTTGGAAGCCAAACCACATCGGGCAGTTTAAAAAGAGTCTTCACTCATCCCCTTCCTTAATTCGAAATTCGGTAGTATGCTTCTCTCAAATCCAACTTTTCATTGAAAATCTTCCCCTTGCTAGGTTGGCCAACATGTCCTTCATCAAAGGGCAGGGGTACATGTTTTCCACCAGAAATGGTGTTCTAAATTTCTGTAATCCACCACCAAGCATTTGGAGCCCATCTTCTTTGTTCATGGAACAACACGGGGGCGCCTACCGGGGCCTAGCAGGTTGGAGTGAAACCACGTTCCAGAATTTATCTAATAAACAGTCTTAGCTCCTCTTATATTCCCGTGGGTCATTTGAATAACAACTTCTGTTTTGGGAGCTTCACCCCAGGCAAAAATTTTCAATAGACGTCTGTTGACTGGTTGAGGCAGGAGCTCATCCGAGGCCTTCTCTCACTGAAACACTTCCTTAAATCCCAATACTCTCTTTTGGAATTTTTCTTCCTCCCTTTCATGAGGTTCTAGTGTACCTGCGGAAGCTATTTCAATTGGAATCTGAAGCTTCAGCTGAATCTCCCCTTTTTTCCTTCGTTTGCTTGGTGCGTATGCACAACAACCCCTTTCTCTCCAATAACCTGGGGCTTCCATTTTCCGGGCCCAGGCAATCCCAGTATTTAATGGTTACTCCATCCAAGGACCACAATAAAGCACGAGAGTTCTCATTCGTGGTTTTCCCATGATCATTTTCTATAGGTTCCGTGATAAAGGTGGCAGGGGCAACCCCATCCCACTGATCCATCTAATTGGGCAAAGGAAATGGGCACCTTTAAAGGTTTTAGTTTAAGTCCATTTTCTCCACTACTCTCCATGTTTGATTATTACACCTTGTGCACCAGAATCTAATAGGGCTAAGCATTTCCCCTTCACCCCTGAACTTGAGTTACCCTCAACTCACCGGAATGGTCATAGGCCCAGGCTTGGACTACCAGGAAGTGCATCTTTCCGAGTCGAAAATTCGTCCTCCTCAGGGGTAACTGGGGTTGTCTGGACTCTTCTTCCAGCGGTGAGGGGGAACCTCTGCCCGTCTCTTTCGACTTTAGTGCTGCTTTCGCGAGGCTCTCGCTGGAGACTTTTCAGGTTTTTCCCTTCCTTGGGTGCCCTTGGTTCCAGCTTGACTTTGCAGTTCAACAGCCCAGGGTGACCTTCTTCCCACATCGAAAACAGGCAAAACGGGGTTGGGTCTTGCCGTCACTCCTCCCCTCTGAGGTTTAAGGAATCTCTTGAGGACATGGGAGGGAAGGTTTGCTCCACCCAGACCTCCCCGCCATCTGGCTTCGGGTTAAATCAATTTCCACTTCTTCTGCCAGCAAGTTACCACATCTGCAAGTATTTGCGGGTTCTCTTCTAGCCAATGCATCTCTGGGTAAACATCTTCGTTTAAACCATCTTTAAATGCTTCTGTCAGGGGGCTTCCTGGGACCAGCCTTGGATATGACCTTGCTAACTGTCTAAATTCTTGGGTGTATCAACCACTGATCTTCCACCCCTATTTATGTTTTGGTCTTCATCCTCATCCGCGGCTTGGCCTCTGCCAATGGTTCCTCAAAATCTTAGCTCTCAGGCAGTCATTTGAAAACAGGTTATAATTCATCAACTGGGAGCATTATTCATTATTCAGGGTCACCATCCTTCTGCAGCTGTACCCTCCAGAGCCCTTTGATAACACATCTCACTTTGGCTGCCTTCTGAGGGAAAATCCTCCCCGTATTCTTTCCATATAAGCTCCAACTGGCTGGAAAAACCCAAGGTTGGATCTCCCCCGTATCTTACTTTCTAACGTGAGCAGACCTTAGGGAGCTCTACGCTATCTAGCGAATTACACTCCCGCTGAGGGCCACCTGCTGGATCAGGTTTGATTTATTTTGGAGAGGGGGCTGCTCTGCTTCTTCTAGCTGGGGCTCTCCCCCTTCCCCTTCATACCTTTGTTACAGCTTGGCAGTTGTTCCAAAGGCTTCATCAAGGAGTCTCCTGGCTTGATTCAGTGAGAGTTCTCTCTTTTCCTTCTCTTGCCATGCTCCCCTCTTTTCCACACCGGGGGTGTGGTGATCCCAGGGGGAGGTCCTTCTCCAGATCTTCTAGCCAACCCCCACCGACCATCTGGCTTCACAGCTGGATCCTCTTCCAGGATTGAGCTCTGCTAGCTATTGGGCTTCCTGTACCAGAAAGAAATCTCCCTCCAATGGCTCCCAGATCTCCTGGTCATAGTTGAAGGATTGACATTGATGTTCAGGCCCCCTTCAGAAGAAAATTGGAGTGTTTTCTCCGGTGGGCTGGTAGAGTGAGAATTCAGAATAATGTCAGAAGATGCCTCATTCAAAATCCCAAGAAAGAAATAACTTAGACTCTTTAATTTAGAGAAAAGTTATCTTTTTCTGAAAGTGAAGTGATAGCAACCAGAGAATTCTGAATCTGAGAAATTAGGGCACGGTAAATCACATATACAAAGTGATGGAAGTGTTCCCATCCCCAATAGTTCAAATGAAATTTCCAATACGAAGGTTGTGAATATGATCATGTGGGGCATCTTCAGGTGATGATTGAGCGCCTCTGTCTGTTTGACCTTGGCATACTTTGATAATGGGTTGCAGTTGTGCAGAGAAAAGAAAGCTAATGAGAAATTAGAAACCTAAACTCTTGATGTATGCATCCCGCCCTTCATTTACACAACAGAAAAATGTAAACACCTCCAGCTCACTCCCAAATCATCCCACTCTCCCCTCCCCCTGTTTCTTATGACAGCTTGAAAGATGCAAGCGACAGTAGAAAATTTGAAGGCTCGGATCACCTTTACTGTTTCAGCAATATCAACAAGACAATTGGGTGGAGATGATACTGTGGCAGAGCTTCACTTATAACAATGCTCAACATGCTCCACCCGTGGAAGCTGAGTGTGTGCCCCTTTCTGCTAAACGATGGGTTTCATTCAAATGACTTTTCCCTTTAGCCCTGTCTGATCCCAGTTCCGGCTATACGTTTTTGCAGGAGTTAAAAGCCATGTACCATATGGTCTGCAATCAAAACTAGAGAGAGCCAAGGAAGACTATTAATGATTCGGCAAGGGGAACCCCCGAAAAACCATCGTCGTTTTTTTTTGGTTTTGTTTTTCCCCCAAAAAACCCCCCTTTTAGCGGTCGGCGAATTCGGGTTTTGCTCTTTACTCTATATTTACCAATGATGTGACCATCGAAAAAGCTTGATCATTGTTACTTGGGACCTTCCAGATTCAAAGACGGTGATTCAATCCTGTGGCTTTTCATCTCTCCATGCAGACCATGTGTATCCATCCTATTTTTCATCGTTCCCTGTTAGTCCCTGCCCTTGGCCGCACAGTCGGCATGACCGGCTCCATCATTGCCAAGCCCCAGTAGACCCTCTAAGAGAGGAGAAAATGAAGTGGATAGCATCCGAGATTCAAGCCAGTTGCGGCGGCTTATTTGGTGTATTGTGGCATGGAAGGGTTTATGGACCAGAGGACTTGAATGGGTTGATGCCACTGATGTTCATGCTCCTCGTTTGGTCCAGGACTTTCACACTTGGTTTCCTTCAATTGTCCTCATCTGCCTGATCCTGGGGGAGGGGGGCCTGTGGGGGGGGATAGTGTCATGCCCCTGTGGAGTCTTGACTCTGAGAGAGGAGAACAGCCAACAGGGAGGTGGAGTGTAACTCCAGGAGGTGGTGGAGGAGGCTGGGGAAGGGCAGAGGCCAGCTGAGCAGTCAGAGGAGGATCCAGGCCCATCCCCTATCCATCCTAAGTCATGCAGGGATGAGAGGATCAGGGAAAAATGAGATCTACTCAAGAGATTACCATGATCTTCCTCGTGGCTTGCAGGTGGGAGCTATGTATATACATTTGCAACTACGCAGTTAGAATTGCTGAAGTCAGTTCGTGTTGACCTTGAAAGAGATTTATCTTTGCTGGAGTTCTTCCCATGGACTTTTCTTGGTTATTTTCCTGGAGCTTATAATTAGTTTTCTTGGCTTGCTTTGGAACTCTCATCAATGCAGTTTGTTTTGGTTTTTAGTTTGCCTCATTATTTATTTTTGTGACTTTAAACTGTGCCTAGTAAAACAGTGAAGTTAAGTTGAAGACTTTACCAGACTTTAACATATTCTGGGGTTATTTTGAGACACTACGGGACATCACATCAACATTCAGACAAAGCCATCTATATTTTTCAAGGTGATGGGGTTCCAGTTGCTTAGGGGCAAAGCCAATAGCTCCAGAAACAGCATGAGAAGTAGGTATGTCTTCTCTCTAAGCTCTCTGAAATTGGTATGCACATATCAGCAAATTAGAAGGAACTTTGATCAGCTGATTTCCCAATGCAGCAAGCCAACTGGAAGCATCATGAGATCAGTGTCTCCTCCCAGCCCAGCTGCCTGACTCATTACTGAATGACATTCTGAGTAAGTATGAAAGTTGTAGCTGAAGCTTAATTCCTCACCTTCCCCACTGTGGTCTCTTTCCTTTTACATGTAGCTATTCAGGGAAACCTTATTAAAAAAGAGGCTCTTCCTGAAGATAGAGTGGTATTATAGATTTCAAGAAAACTGACTTCAATAAGAAAGTAAGAAAAATGAGTTATAAAAGATACCATGGATGGAAATTCCAATGAGAAAAACTGTTCAGAAGGGATGGGAATTTCTGAAAAATGAGATAATGAAAGGCTCAAACACAAAGAAAACCCTAAAAGAAAGAAAAATGATGACTTCTCATGAAAATAGCATGATTGCATAAAGAGCTCTCTGGTAAGCTGAGAAACAAGAAAGACAAGTTTTAAAAATGGAAAAAAGGACATATAACAAAAGCAGAATTTCAGGGAATAGTTTAGATTAGTAAATCTGTAAAATGGGGTCATCAAGGTTAAGGCTCAGAATGAGCTGAAGATTATAATGAATGCAAACAATAAAAGAAAACACTGAGTGTATGAGAACAAAAAGAAAGTCAAGGGAGCAGTTGGGAAAAAAATAGCAAGATGATGACAAACTGGGAGAAGGCTGAACAATTTAATTCCCTTTTGTATCTCTTCTTTTATAAAAGGAAAACATGGTGTAAAATGTAGGAAATTGTCCCATGGAGGATAGAAGAGAAATGCAGGTCAAGATAGGTGTGGAATTAAAAAAGAGACAACCCCAAACAAACTAAAACTACAAACTAAGAAACAAAAGCAAAAAAGAGAAAGAAAATGCAGGAACAAATAGATTATATCTCACAGTGCTAAAGGAAGTGGGACATGGTCTCAAAGTCTTTGAGAACTTCTGCAATGGAGTGGAAATGCCAGAAGAGTTAATATTATTCAGAAGGAATAGATGGATTTGTGGTTTTTAACAACTGTATCAAATACATGGTGCTTAATGGATATAGGTCTATAGGCAACACATTATTCAGGATGCCTCAAGGTTCTGTCATGGTCCCAGAACTCTTTCATTTTTTCCATAAATGACTTTAGACGAAAAGGGAGAAGAGATAGTCATCAAATGTTCAGTCTTAGCTAGGGGTGGGGGGTTGCTACAAGAAATGTAAGATTCTATGCTTAGGTAAGAAAAGGTAAACTAAAAAGACTCAGGTACAAAATAGCCCAGCTTGTCAGTAGTTCTTGTGAAAAGGACCTGGATGTAGACCACACTTAATCATTGGTTTGTTCTGTGCTGTGATTGTTAAAAGAGCCAATGAAACATAATGTCAGGATCACAGGAAATAATAGTTCTACTTCTAGTCTATGCTGTAGTGGTCTAACTATGGACACTGATGTGAGATGGTTACAGGCTAAATGCTATGAAGACTCTTTCAAGGGTTTCATTATGGTTAGCCTAAAGAGAGAAAAAGTTATGGGAAGATATAGTAGCAGTCTTCCAATATTTGAAGGGCTATCAAGAAAAAAATGCTGTGGATTTATTTGCTTTAGCTCCTGAAGATAGGGCAAGAACCAATAGGTTGAACCTTTGCAGAAGGAGATACAAACCTAAAATAAGGAAAAATTTCCTGACCATGAGAGTTGTGAGATTCTGCTCCCTGGAATCATGGGTGCTTTATCACTAGAGGTTTTCAAGCAAAGATTGGGCAGTAATTTATTTTTTTTGGGGGGGGGTTGGTCTGATGATTCCTGTTAGCATATTGGCCCCCAACAATCTGGGTCCTCATTTTGCCAATCCTATAATTCTGATTCCTTCCTTCTATACATACTGCTTATTTTTGAAAGAACATTTCAATTATTTGAAAAAGTAAAGTTAATGTATTATATAAAGACATTCACAATTGTTGGCTGAGGCAGACAATAGTCTAACATTCCTGCTGAAAAAGACCATTACATCTTCATGACATTACTCTGGAAAAGAGAAACCAGAGGGGTCAACAGACAGGTTTTTTTCAAAAACATATCATTTGTGTGAAGAAGAAATTGTAATAACAGACACCATATATAAAAATGATTTATACTAAATATTTAATTTGTTTCTTCCTCCCTTGTTTGCTGCCCTACAGATAGAATGTGGACTATAAATCTGAGAGGTTTGGTTGGTTTGAGTTGTTTTTTTATCAGAGTGTTCTCTATTTGTGTGTTCTGGGAATTATATAACAACATATTTAGATGGTCCCAGGTATATGGGGAGAGGTACCAATTTAGGGCAAAGCAGTTGAATAACTGATTGTCACTTTTCTGGAATGATTGGTTTGAAAAAAATATATATAAATTCTCTATGAATGTGCATGTGTCCCCTTCTCTGATCAGGAATGTGAATGTCAGCATTCCAGCAACATTCCATTCCGCCCAATAACTCCAAGACAGACATCTCTAAAAAGTTCCTTTTATTTTGGATAGTAACTGGAACAACTGAGAAATCCCAAATCTGAAAGTAACAGGCTTCCTTGTAATATAGGCTTCCTATTTGTAGTAAAAACTACAATATCCATCCCCTGCACCCATCATCGCATCACATGGCCCAATCACCATCCATACCCAGTTAAGACTCTCTCTCAGTTATGCACAACACAACCTAACCTTGAATCAGAAAAAGAACGTTATTATGTCTAACTAGATATACTCCAATATATTCCCCCCTCCCACTTTCCCTGGCTCAGATGTGGGAGTGTGGGAGCATCTGATCTCAATATGGCTTCCAAAGCTGACAGTGACAAGAGATTCCTCACTTGTACAATAAACCCAGCTGCAAATCTGATAGGCAGAGCAGTAAGTCTAGCCTTACTGGGTAGATAAATAAGCTACCTGCAGAATGCCTTTCTCAGCATAGAAGAGATTGTTAGGAATAGCTGAAGCCTATGGAAAGCTGCTTTGATTTAAGCCCATGTCACACAGCACCAACGGATGGAAAGAGGATGTAAAACAGAGAGAAACGTTTGCCATCCGTTGGTTAACACGATGCATCTGTTCTGTAATCACTGCGTCCGTTTTTCATACTCTCTATCTGTCCGGCATTCATCTACTGAGATTATACGTCCGTCGTCATCCATTACGCGTCCGCTATATCCGCTAGGCATCCGCTGCACATCCGCACAACTCACATCCGCTCCAGAGGAAAACGGACACAGGGAGGAAGTGAAATGTACGGACCGGCGGAACGGACACGAAGCCATTAGTACACGGAATTGAAAGGGATGAAAGTGGAGCAGCTCACATATAAAGCAATTAAACTAGAAAAAACGTTGATATAGAGACGTATCTCGATATTACGATGTCTGCAGGATGTTCTAGAGGATTGCAAAGGAAACTTAAGCAGGAAAAAACGATATTTTCCTATAAAAAGAGGAGAAATCACCTGGATCTCATTTTCTCAGTCCAGCAGCCCATGTCAGACCTCTACAGCCTTTCATCTTGCTCCTTGCTCTTTACAACAGCATCAATCTCACCACCATGGATCGTCGCACACTCCTTTGTGCGTAGCCGCCATCATCTAAACAGTCGAAGCCTTCTACAGCTCTTTCACTCTTCTACGGGAAGAAAAGGATGCGTTCCAAGAAGTGTGTGGCGTCCAAAGCATGATCGCAGGAAGAGAGATGTACAGACTGTTTAACAAGCTGATGTGAATGCTTGGAATCGAAGACCCTCTGATTTCCCGAACTCCCATGGGATGCCGCCACCATGTTTTGATGAACTTGCGAGCGGCTGAGACCCAGGTTGACCAAGGCAAAAACCAACTTCGGCCCAGCCCTGACCCTGGCTCAAGGTAGCCACTCACTCTGCGCCCACCTGGCCTCGGGACCACGTCAGAACATGCAGTACCGCCTGAGTATTGGCCACACAGCCACATAGCATGTGGCAGAAGGATGTTGCAGTGCCATCATCGCAAGAATACCTTGGAGAGCTCCTCCAGTGCCCTCCTCCACGAAGAGGCTGGAAGAAAGTGCAGGAGCAGCTGTATCAGAAGTGAAACTTCCCCCACACCGTTGGAAGCATAGATGGGAAGCACGTGGCCTGAGCAAAAGCTCCAGCCAACTCAGGTCCACTTATCACAACTACAAGCGGCTTCTTCAGGCATCATCCTTTCTTCACATATGTCCGATGCTGACTACAAGTTCATGTAATCGATTCTTCAGGCAAGTGCGACAGCTTTCAGATGCCCAGGTATACAACACCAGTGGACCTCACAGAGGGGCATGAATGGCAACCTCATCATGGCTCCAATCCAACCCCTGCCCAATGACCACACAAGAATTGCCCACTCATTACGGGTGGGGATCGACGTCCTCTCCCTCAAACCGTAACTCATGAAGCCCTACATATTCCAGATGCCTCACTCCGTGAAGAGCGAGGTCTTCAAACTAAGGCTCCAGGGCAAGACGGTGGATGAGAACGCCTATTTGGCATCCTGGCCATACAGTTCCAGTATTCTCACACATGCAGCAATACCCGAGACGGTGAGAACATCCGTGGAAGAAAAAAAAAAAAACTTGCTGCATCCTGCCGCAACTCATAGCGCACCTTCTACCAGTTTGCAGAACAGCTGTGCGACCACCCATACAATGCAATTGGACATCTGGAGCTCTGGTGAAAAATGGAGGCAAGAGAAATCCTATAGATACTGTGATGCAAGGCCCCAACAGAGCTTCACTGTAAAAGAAAAGCGCAACTACTGAGACACCGTGCAACTCCCCAGCTGGAGCAGGGGAGTGAGAAAAGATGGTGATCGCTTCATGGATTGCTTCCTTCAGCCAGTCTCATCACACTGATGAAATTTCCATTATGTTGAGTGCCCTACAATGAACAGGGCATCCTTAATAAGAGTTGTGTTATTGTTTGAAAGTGTTGTATGAATATTACAGTTATTATGATAATAAAGCGGCCATAATGTGGCACCTGGGAGGTGTGGACCATACAGATCCACACTATTGCTTAGCACGGGAGGTTATCCTATCCCACAGCTATTACCCATCCCACAGGTTATCCCTGCCCATCCCGACTGCTATCCTTACTCATCCCACAAGCATGCTAAGGCTTAAACCCATTTCTAAAAGTTTCACCAAGACTTTATTACAAAAACTGAACCAAGTCGTGTGAAGCAAAGATAAACTTTTCTTAATAACACAACTGTAAAGCAAATGACACAAGTAAAGATGTCCCAAGCAATGAAAAAAGGGTCAACAGGTAGCAACCCAGTCCTTCTGGCACTCTTCTCAGTCACCTCGAGGCTCTTGTCCCACAGTTCTCAGGTGGAAGGTCCAGGTCTGTGGAAGGTGGCAAGTGGCCTGCAGTGTGGTTCTGATGCGCCAATTGCGTGCCTGCCCCGAGAGTGGACAACAGGGAGTGTGTGGAGGGAAAGCTCTCAGAGAGCTGGCTCAGTCCTGTGATGTTGAGAGCTCCTTCCTCCATGACATGGGTAAATCAGTCCCAAGACCGATGACAGATGTTCTGCGGCCGGGCTTGCCTGTGGGGTGGAGGAAGGAGGAGTGTAGTGGGGGCTGTCTGGTCTGCAGGTGAGTGAGGTCTGAGGCCGTATCCGGTTGACTTGCACTTGGCTGGCATTGGCCATTCGTGGCATCGGTGGTGGCATCAGCTGGGCATCCGTTGGCATCAGTGATCGGCGGTACGGCGTCTGTGCCATCGTGGGCACTGGTCGGGTTGCGTGCGATGAACCTGTGCCTGGACTGGGGAGGCGCTGCCTGTGCTGCTGGAACTCCTGTAGCCGTAGCCTTGGGAATGTGAGGCCTTTGGAAAGCCTTGGAAGGGCTGTGACATCACCTGGGATGGGAGCGAGCACCTGGGACTGGTCAAGCAGGTTCAGCTGGGCCCGGAGGGTTGTGCAGAAAGACCTTGATCCTCTCCTTGATCACCTGGGTATGGGAATTCAGACATGTCCATGAGGGTCTGGTTGACGTAGGTGAGTAAGGGCTTTCTGTTAGAGGATGGTATGTCGGTGGCGGTACCACGCTGAGAGAGGAGATCTACGCTGCTTTTGATGGTGTCCGATCTCCAGCAGGACAGTGTGGATCTATCCCTCCGGTCTGCCTCTCTGCCTGTTTCTGTGGAGGTGGAGCTGGGGGTGGGTGGGTTGGTCTCTGGTGGCAGCGGCCTCTCCTTGCTCCCACTGCGTCAGGGGGGTCCTCCATTGCGCTCTGACCAGGAGTGCAGCTGTCGGGAGGGGTCTCCGTCGTCTGGACACTCCCACAGATACCTGCCTGGACACAGGAGCTGACTCTTGCCAGAAGAGACTGGCTCTCTTGTGGCTGCACTGAGAGAGAGGGTTGACAGAGGGGACTGCTCCTCAGTGTGGACCTCACCCTCCAAGAAGCTGCCACTTGGCCATCACGTAGCGTCTCCCAGTTTGTGAGCTTGACTGTGGCCTCACCCGACTTCTTGAGGTGCAGCTTTCCATACAGGTGTGCATGTGCTTCCACCAGCCAAGGAGGACCTCCGAAATGTAGCCCCAGGCTCTCGGCCTTCTCTCTCCAAGCGCCTGCTTCCGCTTGGTGTCTCGATAGAGCCTGTGTCCCTTCCGCCAGAGGTCCTTGTTCTTCCCTCAGCCATTCGGATCACCTTCATCCTCATGTTCCTCTTCGATGGAGTACTGTCTCCTCTCCCTATCGCGCAATTTGCCTCTTCCTCCCTCTTGCAGGGCCTTCTTGTGGCCCTCATCGAAGTAGGCTTTTATTCTAGGGCTGGTCCACCACACCACCAGCAGCACCAGCAGCAACAGCAGCAGCAGCAAAAGCAGCACCAGCACAGCACCAGCAGGACCAGGAGCAGCACCAGCAAGGTAAGCACCAGCAGAAGCACCAGCACCAGCGAACCACAGCTGAGTAAGCACCAGCAAGAAGCAACCAGCACAGCAGAGTCAGCACCAGCAGCAGAAAGCCCCAGCAGAAGCAAAGTCAGCGCCAGGGGGGTGGGATGGTGGCCCTGTCCTTCTTGCCAGGCTTGGCAGGAGTAAGCACAGCTTTCCTCTTCTTCCCATGGTTGTTGGCTGGAGAATGTATGCTGGCAGCAGGTCTTTCCTTCTCGAATGGGTTGACCTGGCTGCGAGCTGCATTCTTTCTTATATCCATGGGGCTGATGCAATGCCACCTCCCCGCGATCTGCGCAGTAACGCTTCTGCATCTGCTAAGCGCATCCACTAGGCATCCGCTAGGCGTCATGATGCATCCGCGTCCATCCGCTAGGCATCCGCTCTGCATCCGCTCCTTCCTCTGCGCGTCCGCTTCACTGTGCTCCCCCGGAAGCCCTGCGCGATATTCATCCGCTATCCATCCGCTTTAGTCCGCTAGGCTTCCATGGAGCATCCGCTTAACATCCTCGCTACGTCCTCTCCCCGTCTGTTCCTTTCCGTTGTTGTCCGTTCTCTTTAGGCAAATTTGGGGCACTTTTGAGAGCAGATAACAACAGATGGAACATTTTCTCATGCACTGTGTCCTTTTTACATACGTTTTGCATCCGTCGGCCGATGTGACAGGGCCTTTACTTCAGTAGGGAATTTCAGCCTGGAAATGCCTCACTCTGGTGAAAGGGTATTACAGTTTGCTTGGCTGAAGTGCTTTCTATCACTCACAGGATCCTTTGAAATTTGCAAAAAGTCTTCTGGCAATTGAAAGTGTCAAAGGAGGCTATGTAAAATACTGAAACTATGCTCCCACTCCAGTTTTAGAAAGGAAGGGGATAGCTTCGTTTTCATGAAGTAGCTTCCACAGTGTGCTGTGCTCAAACTTTCACTGAAGAACCACTTGTTTTGCTCTTGGACAACCTTCTCCAATCTGATGTGTTCCAGAAATTAAGGGACTACAACTCCCAGCATATTTAGGGAATTAAATATTGGGAGAGGTTGCTATTGCTGGAAATCTTGTTTAAGTGAATTATCCTCCTCCCTACAAGAGAACGTCTAAAAACCTGTCCTGAGCATCCAAGAAAGGCAAAAGAATAAGAAAAAGATACCTTTCTAGACATCAATCCAGCATTATTATTTTTTTGCATTTAGATGTACGTACCCCTTCATAGTGCTTTACGACCCTCTTTAATGATTTATAGAGTCAGCATATTTCCCCCAACAAACTGAGTCCTCATTTTACCCACCTTGGAAGGATGGAAGGCTAAGTCAACCTTGAGCTGGTCAGGATCGAACTGCTGGCAGTTGGCAGAATTAGCCTGCAATAATATTGCATCCTAATCCCTGCACCACCACAACCTTTACAATTAACATTTGACTTAATTTGGACTTTTATGTTCATTTTTCAGATCTGTGGTGATATTCATAACTGTATGATATCATGAGCACATTTTGTGGGTCTAGATGTACACCAAATATTAACTAATATTGGTTTATCCCAGTTATCTCCAGCCTGGATATAAACTGACCATCTTTTGCATCAAGTCTCAGATCCTGCCATGTATACACGAAACTGGGAGTTAACAACTACACCACCAACTCTTTATTCTTCCTTCTACAAAAAGAAAATTAGTTGATAACATTTAGCAATATAATAATTCCATCTGCCACAAGAGCCATGTATTTTATAGCAATAGCACTATAGCATTTAGACTTATATACTGCTTTATGGTGCTTTGCAACCCTCTCTAAGCAGCCCTCTTCTACAAAGTCAGCATATTTTCCTCAACAATCTGGGTCCTCATTTTATCCACCTTGTGAGGATGGAAGTCTGAGTCAACCTTGACCCTGGTAAGAATCGATCTGCCAAATTGCAGGCAGCTGGCTGCAGCAGAAGTACTGTAGCTTGTAGTACAGCACTCTAACCACCATGCCACCGCAGTGGATTAATTTGACTTTATTTTGCTGCTGGTTTGAAAAATAATACTGAGAGACTGTTCTACAAGAAGAGTTATGGTAGGAGTATCATATCTGGAAAAATACAAGATGGCATCAATACTGAAAAAAATGCCCAAAATACTTGTCCAGATATTTGCAGCCTAGTTATGGTAGATCTGCTCTGTGCTAAGACAAAATATTTTCTAAGAATATAAATGAGTTTCTATATGCACAGCAAGTTCATGATCACAATAATGTATTCACTAAGATGCATGTAGAAACTCTTCCAAAGAGCTACAGATTAATGGCATTACGTTAGGTTTCATTATAAAATCGCTTCTGAGTGTTGTGGAAGGAGAAATGGAAGACAATTGGTTGAGAACAATGAATACACAGAAGAGATACTGGGAACTCTAATGAACTGCAGAAAATAGTTTTTCATCATTTGGGGGAATTATATATTAGTTAAACACAGAAGGCTTCTGTACTGTGAAAACCAAACTTTTTTTAAAAGATGCAACTATCTATTAGAAGGGAGATTTTAGGGTGTGCTTTTTTACCTTAATCTTTATCATTTTACATATTTATTGTCTAGTGCCAAATTTTAAATGATTTCCCTTGGTTGAAATTTTCCACCATGGGTCCCTCAGCGTATATTACTGTATACCTTTTTCTATTTGGATTGTCAAAACATAATAAATTTCAAATTGATTTCCTCTTACTATTAACATTACTGTTATTTGAAGATTGTGGTACATTATCTCCAGAAAATAACATTTTGATATTTTCTTTTTATACTCCTGATGTTTTAAGGCAATCTAGACTTTTCATTCCTTGGATGGAAGCCAACATTTGTATTTTGGATATGTTTTTTCTGTCTCCTATTTGAAGCTAAAACACTTATTTTTCCTTAATTGCAAAGATAATTTTATGTACCAGCCGCAGTGCTAGGAAAGACAGTGATATAGTTTTCTCACACTTCTTGAGTTCTGGAAGGGAAACCTGAATTGACAGTGGTGTTCATGATTCTCCCACTCACAGCAGATGCACTTTGGACTGCAGGTATCTCTGGAGAATAACTCAGCTTTCAAAACACCAGAAGAGATTAAACCTTCTGAAATTGCTAAACATAGGCTTTCTTTCATTCCCTCTTACACACACCTTTTGGTTGCAAAAGTGAAACCTCTTTAATTCTGCCACTGGAGTTGCAAGGTATACTGGAAGAGCTTTCCTTTAGCTTTCAGGAGGGGGGGGAAAGAGGAAGAAAATTAATAGGAAAGATAGAAAGGGCTAACCAAATTCCAACTCTTTCAAAAACCTTTCAAAAACTAGTAATGCAAAGGGTGAGGTAGGCAGGATGTGGATTTGCTAGCGGTATTAGAGGAACAGAACAACAACCTCCTGGATGCCTTCTGAGATGCCATCACTTGGACTGCTGAATGGAAAGAAGAGCAATAGTAAGAAAGAGCATGCTAATGTCTATAACTGGCTAGAGAAAACAGGCAACATGTAGTCCTCAACTTATGACTGCAATTGAGCCCAAAATTACTGTTGCTAAGCGTGATGTTTAAGTGAGTTTTGCCCTCATTTTACAACATTTCTTGTTAACTGAATCACTGCAAGTTAGTAATACGGTTGTGAATCTGGCTGCCCCATTGATTTTACTTGTCAGAAGGTTGTTGACCCCATGACTCTGGGATACTTTTCCCAGCATAAATATGAACCAGTTGCAAAGCATCTGAATTTTGATTACATGACTATAGGGATGCTGCAGCAGTCATAAGTGTGAAAAACAGTCATAACTCCCATTTTTCAATGCTGTTATAATTTCAAATGGTCACTAAACAAATGCTTGTAGATTGAGGCCTACCTGTACTTAGATTTGGTCTGATCATTGATCAAAGCAAGGAAATTGAGGGCCTTTCAGCCAAATTAAATGTTATAAGAAGGAAGGAGTGTTGATGCTTCCATTCATTCTGAATTTATTAATGTTGGAATTATAAATTGGAAAAATCAGGTTTCATTTGACCAGAGCTAAGTACACATGGTTATATGCATCGCAAGGAGTCTCTGTATTCTATAAACCACATTTAATAAGCCCAACCATTTTGGCCCTTCTGCTCATATAAAACCTTTGTCGGTTCACTTCTAATGTCCCACTTCTGCTATTGCTGGCTAAATGGATTCTAGCTATAGAAGAAGAGAATATGGACAAATAATATAGATAAAAATTGCTTACTCCTAAGTAGCTCTAGTTTAAACAGTTAATTTAAAGTGAATTACTCATCAGGGAATTCTAATTTACTGGAAGTTTATGTTCCAGAAAAGTGGTGATGGTAAAAATTATGTATCTTGTATTTATGCACTCCTTTTTCCAGTAAGAATAATTGCCTGCTGAGTCATTCATTTTCAGGCAGATGTTTACATGCTCATGTATGTATATGTGTAATCTTAGATACATATGCAATATGCTTTATTAATAGATAGTAACACTGAAGAAAATGATTGCAAATCACTCTCCTTTCATATAGTCCTACTAGACATTTGGGCGTTCTCATTTCCTTGCTGTCTTTAGAGATTCTGATTAATAGAGATAATGAGCTGTGGTTCCTTTATCCTTCTGGAACAAAGAATTGATAAAACAACTTGCCATGTCTTGCCTTATTCACCTCACTGCCAGAAACATCAGTAACTCTTGTAACAGCAAAATATGCCATCATTGTCTGGTTGATAGTTTAAGCACTAGTCTTAGTTCATTGCATTCTTTTTCTTTTTTTTGCTGATAGTTAATGTCTCCAAATACCTGGAACCAGCTACCGGAAATCAGGGTAGTTAGCATGTAGGTAGTTCATTATGAGAACTTGAGTTTTTTGTTGTTTTTTTCAAAAGAAAGGCCAAAATATTCTCCACCAATTTTTGAGGAAAGCACCTGGTTGGAATAACCTCCAGTTATGGAAGCACTCCTCCATCATGGTCCTTTCGTGATAAAATTGTCTGCCCCTAAGTATCTAGTTGTAGTAGTCACTTCCTTCTGCCAGACCCCTGGATTACTCTTCTAAGCACTAATTGCCAATGTTTTGTGACAGACATTGTAATCTTCTGTTTGTTCAATGGAAATCTATGTGGTACAGTGATATTCAGTTATGGCTCACCTGTCATCAAAAAGGCCTTGAACCTTTAATTGGGGGGGAAAACCAAATGAAAATACACAAGATTACAGCGCTTTAGTAAGCAAAACTGCCCTTGGTAATATCTGTATGTGAATAGAATTGGGCTTTGATGGATAAAAGAAACAGTGACTGAAGGGCAAACAAGAGAAAAGTATAAAAAAAAATGGGGAGCAGTTCAGGGCTGGTAACAACGTTAATAAAATGTTTCACAGGGAGTAGGACAAACAAAATAAACCATAACTAATCAAGCACAGCAACATGAAAACATGGCAATTACACCAAGACAGCACATCCAATTTCTGAGTAAAACTACTATATTAGACAATCTCCTGATATTTTATTGAATATAGCGCACGTTCTGACACACTGTGTTGCAGACTTCATTTATTCATTTGTTCATTGCTTTATTCATTCATTTATTATGTTGGTTTATACAGCACTTGCCGCAAGCACTTGCAACTCCAAAAATCCTGGCATCTTTATCTTATAACTTGCACATGCAAGAATGTCTGAATACAGGAATTCATTTACTGACTACTGACAAGCACATAGGAACCAAAATACTTACATTTTCTTTACAAAAATAGCTTTTCTTTTTGTACATTGTGACAGTGAATCAAGTCCAACTTTATTAGATTATTTTCTTGCATTTGCAAAGAACAATTCTCAGTTACAGAAAGAGGACAAAATCTTTGGATGGCAAGTTTATAGTACAAAATAGTCTTGTACAATACTTTATCAACTGTAAAGGAAGAGAAAGCAAGTACCTCTGGTCACAATCATAATTCATTCCATAACTTTGATGATTTCTTCATATTCTAAAGTTTCATCTTCAGGAATTTCTAGTTCAGGGGTTGTGTTTGATCACAACCTGAGTATGTGTTTGGGACCAGATTCAAAAATTTTGTGAACCCGATTTGATCATAGTCAGAAGCATTCATGATCAGAGGTTCTACTGTAATGCGTTTGCTGGTTATTGCAGGGAAGATGGTTTTATAGAAATATCAATAGCTGAGCTGCTGCCTAAATCAGGAGGGAGGAAGAAAGGAAGGAAGGAAGGAAGGAAGGAAGGAAGGAAGGAAGGAAGGAGTTGAAATAGCTATGGGAGAGAATGCATGTGAAGGAAATGACCTCCAGGAAAATACAATAGTGTCTGCAAAATACTGTTCCTTTGCTCACAACACCATATATTAGAGAAGGTGCAGTGAAATAAAGAGGGAAGGGACAGCTCCTCTTTTTAGTCAATTGGAAATTAAGAAAATTTAAGAAGAGAGAGTAAGGAATAAAATGCAGCATGAATATATTGTCTTGTAATATTCTCTAATATGCCAGTGAGACTTAGCACACTACAACCCTCTGGGAAATCAAGTCAACAGAGAGTAAAATCAGCCTAATTAGTCTCTAGAATTATCTCACCTAGAGTGGTTTGGAGCAGGAGTAGGATTCAAATTTTTTTACTACCAGTTCTGCGGTCGTGGCTTGATGGGCATGGCAAGGGAAGGATACTGTAAAATCTCCAGTCAAAGGTGGTATTTGTCGGTTCTCCTAACTACTCAAAATTTCCACTACCGGTTCTCCAGAACTGGTCAGAACCTGCTGAATACCACCACTGGTTTGGAACCTGTTTTCTTGAACTCTCCAGAAGACAAAGGATATGGTGGGTATACACCAGGAAGCCATTCCTTCAACTGGTAAATCAGGAAGCTCTTGGTCAATGTGCAAGGAGCTGCATTGTTTCTGGCTGCAAGAAGCAGGTTGTCTAAGAAAGCTATTTATGAAGTGTGAGGCATTCCTGCCATTTTGCTGTCATCCCTGAAAGAGTATGGAGGGAAATACCCATCTTAAATTTAGTTTTCTTGATGTTTGGTGGCATTAACTGAGGATGTTCTTGAACTCTTAAATATATGAGGAACTTGTTATACATGGCATTTTATCACTACTTTTTCCAAAGGAATCTCTGCCTTCAGACATCTTTTCTGGCATATTTGGCAAATCCATGCAGTGATACAGCAAAAACCTGATTTGTGCAGGAGGTTTTCTTTCCAAGATGGTAATTTCAAACTCTATTTGGGCAAAAATCCCTTCTTTCCCTCTCTCCCTGTCCCTCTCAATCATATTAATAGTTTCTGGTTTTCTCTGGGTTAATTGTAAAAAAATATATTTCAAAGAACAAAGGAGTCGTGTGCCAGCTTGAACATAGATAATCAGCAATGGTTTAAGTTCAGGCTCTGGCAGAAATTTGACAAAGACCCACTGAAATGGACAATAGTTATATTGTTCCACACCAACAATAGAAAAGTCAGAATTGCTTCCAGTAGTTTCTTGATCCCCTGACAATTGAATAGGATTTGGGGATGTGTGTGAAGAAAGAAGCTTAACCAAAAATTCTTTGGAAATAGAAGTGACCTTCTAAATGATAAAGTTAGCAGCTTTATGAAGTTCATTTTGATTAGACTGTCCAATTTCCCTGCACAATAGATATGCCAGTCTTGAAAGTATTTTCTTTAGGACATATTTGCCAGCACTAAGGCAATTATACTCAGACCTGCAGATTAATCAGTGCTTCCTTCGCACTGGGAAAATGTTTACAGACCTCTCCACAATTGACTCCTTAAACAGAATGTGAAAGGCGCTGCTTATTTCCAAAGTTAGAAGATTGTGACACCTTCATTATGCCTGCCCAAATAAGAATGGAATTAAAATGGGAAATCAAAATAGAGTCCTAGATTAAAGTATTTCCAACATAGGAATTTTGCATAAATACAGTCTCTGTATCATATCAACCATATCATCAGGAAGCTAGAAAATCCTAGGATGTTTACAGAATTTGGGTGATTGTGAGTATTTACCTAACATACTTCTTGGTGACAACCAAAACGATAAGTTATCTCAACAGTTATTTATTGATTTGTTACCCATAAATTGATTTACCACCAATCTCACTACCTAAATCAAATTACTGAATTGGAATAGCCCAGACTCTTCCTGTCTTGATATCCTCTAGATGTGTCAAATTTCTGGGAGTTTTCAACTGCTAGTGAAAGCCGTGCATGCTCTCAGACAGAAGCCACTGGGGCTACCAATTAGAAAACACTGTGGACATTCCTTCTGGATATCCATTGAGATGGAAAAAAGAAGCCGTGAAATAATACGCAAGGCTTATAAATGAAAGGCAAGGATTTGTGAACCTATCTCTCTCACCCCCATAACTTTCAGTAAAGAAAGAACAATTGCATAATGACACAATAAGCTGAAAGCACCCAGGCTCTTTAATGAGGAGCATGGTTGCCATGAAAGGAGCTGCAAGCTAAGATAACCCAGTTGGGAAAGGCATATATCCAGCACACTGCTTTTTCCAGCTGCTTGGAACATCAGAGTTGTTATATAAGAAGGCATTTAAACATGTTGATTAATGCCCTGACTCTACATATGTAATTAGAATTAATATAGGATATCAAATCAGGAAATCAGGCATTATTAGGAGGCATTAGCCATTTATTTTCATTTTATGCCTGGTGCATCCCACTTCCAAATACCAACAAGAATTTAGCAACATACAACGATCTTGTTTGGCAAATAAAAGAGCAAGCAAGAAATGACACACATGAACCTAAGAAACACAATGAGGAGAAGCTCCCACTGTTGTAGGATGTCTGAGGCACAAGTGGGGAGGGCAAAGGACAAGCATCATAGCATCATGATGCAAGCTTTATTCTTTATGTTGTTATGGGTGATGTTGAAATGAAAGTACAAAAGCACAGGGATTGTATAATGACTCACAGTGCATATTTCAGTATTTTAGTATTTTCATGGTTACATATGCACTATCTATGGCTCTAACCTTGAGATCATAAGGAGATTTATTTTTCCAATTTATATGACTACCACATCAACAAATGATTCTGGGTGGCAAACAAAATTAAAGTAAAATATAAATAGTTACAAACATTATAATAGTTAAAATACAAAGAACTGAGAAACATTAAACCTGAATCACTAACCCAATCTAGAAGCACATCACTATGCATGCTCAATTCCTCAGCCTGAGCACATAACCAGATCTTTAGAATCTTCCAAGGTTCAAGCCTATCCTGATTAGGCTAGATCAGGGGTCACCAACTTTTTGGACCTCAGGGACCACCAAACTCATAATTTTAGATCCCAGGGGCCACTAACTGGTTCTGTGGGCATGGCCGAATTAGTAGGTGTGGCTTGGTGGTCATGTGACTGGCTGGGCATGGCTTGTATGTAAATATTATCAATATTTATATAAATATTGATTTTTTTTATAAAAAAGAGCAACTTTTATCCAAAATCAGGCAAAGCAGGCAGATTGAGTTGCTCACAAAATCACAGATTCATTCAGTGATCTATCTATCTGCCATCAGCTAGCTCAGTCTTTCACATTTGCTGTGAGTCTGCACTGAATTTGCTTGCAAGCAAACCTTCAGTCCTAAGGGAGGTTCAGCTGTGCTGAGCCCAAGTTCCAAAGACCAGCTAGAAAGCAAGAAATCCAACCATTTCCTGCTTCCTAGATAATCTAAATCTCCAGGCACAGCAGAACAGATGATGGTCAGAAAAAGGAAAAATAGCAATTTAGCAGGCAAGTTTACCAAATTAAGAAGTGAGTGGGTGGGGAGGGTTCCCATGGGCCATGTGGGAGGTGTAGCCTTGTGTTTCTGTGCAGTCTGGATTAATTGCTTTGTGGGGGTACTCTGGGGGTGAGATTTCTCTCCGGCCCACCAAAATTTTCTCACAGCCCACCAGTAGGCTGTGGCCCACTGGTTGGCAACTGCTGGGCTAGATAATAGTCAACACGTGGAATTAGGCCCCAAAACACATCAATAAGCAATGCAGAAAAGTCAGGATTGGTGTTATTCTAGACAAGTGGGAAATGTATTCTTAGACTTAGAATAACTTTATGGTCACTTTAAACACTAATCAGCATACATTAAAATGAAATTTTGTCGCATACAGCTCTTAAAGGGTCACCACCTCCAATATACACTACATAAACATGACAAAAAATTATGCATATGCCCACATACCCACATATATTATATGACACAGAGAAACAACACAGTCTACATGTACATGGCAGAAAAAAAATGTTTACCAGATGGATGGCATAGGGAACAAAGCTGTTACAGAATCTGGTAATCCTACTGTAAATACTTCGAAACCTTCTCCCAGAGGGGAGCAACAGATACAGATCATAAAGCATGTGTGTGGGGTCTCTAACAATGCTAACAATTGTCTCTAACAACTCATTCATTCGTTTTGTATGCTGTCCATCTCATCAACTGACCCTGAGCAGCAAACAACTTAAAGTCAATTAAAAACAAATTCCCATCAAAAAATACAAAAATTAAAATACACAGCTACTGAGGAAGACGTCATAATCAATGGTTGTTAGCACGACCAGGCAATGGGACCTTTCATAGACTCGAGACCCGAAGCCTGGGCATCGAACCAAATCTTTTAGGGCTTTCCAAAAGGCTAGCAGCATCAGGGCCATCCTAATTTCTTGAGTGAGAATGTTTCATGGGGCTGGTGCATTCCCTGATGTCAGGACTCAAGGCATGCCCATCCTGTCAAACTGGATCAGACAGGTAGAAAAAAACTGGAAAAATGCAGTCCCTTTGGCACCCTGATCCCAAGTCACAAAGGCCTTTAAAGGTGACAACCACTATTTTGAGTTGCATCCAGAACTACATATTCCTTCTGGATATTCATTGAGATGGGAAAAAAGTCAATGCAGTTCATACATTAATAGAAAGGTAGTCCTCAACTTATGATCACATTTGAGCCCCAAATTTCCATTGTTAAGTGAGACATTTGTTAACTGAGTTTTGCTTCATTGTATGACTTTTCTTGTCACAATTGTTACATGAATCACTGCAGTTGATAAGTTAGTAACCTGGTTGTTAAGTGAATCTGGCTGCCAAGTTGCCTTTGCTTATCAGAAGGACTCAAAAGTTTATCACAAGACTCCAAGGGCACAGAAAAGGTCATAAATATGAACCAATTGCCAAGTATCTGACTTTTGGCCACATGATCCTGGGGATGCTGCAAAGGTTGTAACTATGAAAAACAATCATGGGTCACATTTTTCAGTGCCATTATAACTTTGAACAGTCACTATATGAACTATTGTAAATTGAGGGCTACCTGTTGCACTTTGTGAACTAGAGGAAACATGCATTGAATTGTTGGAAAATGTAATAGAAAAATTCTATTCGTATTTATTCAGAGGTGTTCCACAGAGTTCAATAGGATTTAATCTCAAATACTGTAATCACAAGATTGTAATCTAAGTCAGTAATAAAGGGGAATTAGTGGATATGGATGCTGAACTATTCCAGTGACTTTCAAGGCTATTTCCCCACTAGTGTCTTACAGCATCTTCTAGGTTTGTCCAAACAGCATTGAAACACTATATTATTTACCTACAATAAAGATAGGTAAAACTTATCTTTATTATTGCTTTATTGTCACAATATTTGTTGGATGATGCTATAAGACAGTGATGGCGAACCTTTTTGGCACTGAGTGCCCAAAGCACACGTCCACAAGCACATCCCCAAAATGCAATGCACGCACATCCCCCATGTGTATGTGTGTGTGTCCCCCATACATGCACCCCATCCCCTGTGCATGAGTGGCAGAGACCCCAAAATCAGCTGGCTGTTGGGAGGTGTGTGTGCGCATGCACGGCAGAGCTGAGCTGGGGCAATGGCTCGTGTGTCCAGAGGGCTCTGCATGCCACCTCTAGGACACGTGCTACAGGTTCACCATCAGGGCTATAAGGTATTATGAGCCAATTATGGGATAACATATTTGATAATATTTTGATAAAGAGCATGAACTATACAATAAATGCAGCGTGGTCCAGCAAATAACAGAGCATAATCAGTTCATTCCCTCTAGTGTTTGTCCAGAAGATAGGATAATCCTCTGACATTTCAAAATGCAGGAGACAAAAGTAAAGAGGAGAAATAATCGTTCTGATGTTGGAATAGAAGTTCTATATGCAATATCTGATAACACTCTGAAAACCTTCAGCCAGCCTCAGGTGACACTACTGGGTGATTTGAAGACAATTTTAATAGCAGATTACTGAAATATGGAGACAACAATAACCCTTGGCTATTTGAAATTTGGGAAACATAATGTGGAGTGACTTGTAAAAATATTCATCAATGTAATTGTCATACCTGAAAATTCTCCCACTTTGAAATTTAGAGGATGATCATTTTGATTTAACTTATAAGGAAGAACACTCAAGGGTTACAATAAAAATTGAAGCAACACTGTACATGTGAAGAACAATAAATAAATACTTAAAATTGCCCAGGGAAATGCCTTTTCTACTACCACCACCCAAAGGGCAACATCCTGAAACTCCTACTAGGGCTTTTCTTGGTAACATTCTTTTCCTGGTGGTTAGATTAATGTCTACACTCAATTGAAAATTGAAATAAAACTTCTGACAGTTACTTGCTTAATAATTAAGCTATATAATACATCAAAGAGCAGCAGTTAAAGGATGAATTTGACATTGGTAATTGATTTTAAAAATAATAACAGAATTGATGTGTTGATGAGTAACATGTCATGAATGCTCCAGGGTAATTTTTTTTTCATGAAAAGACATTTGCAAGAAAACTTTTAAACATTATCTCTGACTATATAAATGATGCTATTTGGTGAGTTGTCTGTGACTTTATTTGAAAAGAAGCATCCATTTTCAACAGATAGCATTATTTTAAAATGCAAATATAAGATCTATGAAAAGATATTATGAAAGAATTGGGGACAAAGAAGACTGGTGGCTGACTGATTCCCTTCTTACATCTTGCAAGGTTGGCATCAACCACGACAGTCCAGCCCTCTTGATTAAGTAAAGTGAGTGTGTAAATGGTTCCTTCAGATGAACAAATGTGGTGTGAGCCCTCCCAGATGGAAGTGGCTCCTCAATCACACCTAGACAAAAAATCGCCATTCTGTGCAGCTTATTGATCATGTCCATGAATTAAACTTAATGGTTCAACTCCAGCTCAATAAATCATAGATGCAATTAAAAGTTTCATTTACACTGACTAATTGCTTCTCGGTCTAGAATTTGTTAGGTTTTAATCTGCCCAGGGTTGGCATGAAACATACGTGCTAGATCCCTGGATGAGTTACAAAAAACAAAACCTCAGGGAACAGGATGAAGCGATGAAGAACAAAGTCTGCTCCAATTAAGCATACCATGTTATCCAGCATATTTTTTGTACAGTATTGGGAAGGTAACTCTGTGTAGCTGAAGGCTGACAGCTAAAAATAATGCATTGGACAACTTAAAAATAGAAATAATTGGAGTACAGGTGAGAGGAAATATGAACACATTAATGAAAACAGAGATTGTGTTTTGTTTCTTAATTGGGAATATAATTGTAATCAAAATGTGTCTTATGATGTAACTTTTAATAAATTATTTTAATAATTACTTATTTTGAATTCACAGGGAAGTGATTAACATTTGGACACAATATTCTTTCAAATAAAGCTGAATTTTGTTGTAAGTGGAAAAAACAGTGAAATCTGCTGCAAATCTTACAACAGATTTTACTGTTGCTTCTGTTCAGAAGTTCTGATCAGCTCTGCCTGTAGGAGAGGACCAGGCTGAGCCTGAGATCAAATGTGTCATCAGTTTGGAGTTGCTATGTTCCCAGAAGAGACCTAAGTCCACCCCCCCCTCCTTGAATTCCACTGATTCTTATGTAGCACCAATTTACCTTGAGCATTAGTAGATCAGATTCTTGTATATACACAGCATGTAATAAACATGAAGTGCTTTGAACTGAAGTCCTTCTTCCTGATTACTTACCCCTGACACTACCTCCTTCAAAGTATTTCATTCCAATTGCTTTCCTTCACTCCTGTTCAGTTTGCACTTTCTGATGGAAGTGTGACTTGGTGACACTGGCTTTTCAACACCTCATGACCTGCTGATAACAAGGAGCAGTAGATAGAAAGTTAAGAATGTGGTCCATGTCTCCTCTTTATTTCTCGCTTGGCCTGCTCTTTTCAATGAAATTGCCCTTGTTCACTTGTGAACTTCTTGCTTATTAAAGGCTAGGTCCCACTGGCCGACGGACACAAAACATATGCCAAAAGGACACAGCGGACGAGCAAAATTTCGGGGGTGGCTCCATCCGTTGTCATTTGCTTCTAAAAGTGGCAAAAATTTGCATAAACAGAACGGAAAAGAACGGAGGGGGTAGTATGTAGCGAGGATGTTAAGTGGATGTTCATAGGAAGCCTAGTGGATGACAGCAGATGGAAGCGGATGACACATCCGAAGGGATTCCAGGGGAGAATTGCGAAGTGGACGCATAGCGGAAGGGGCAGATGCATAGCGGATGACACGGATGCATCACGGACGCCTATAGGAAACAAAGCGGATGCCGCATGGATGTATATCAGATGCAAAGCGTTCACTGCGCAATGCGGGGAGTATGAATTGAATCAGCTCTGCGGATATAAAAGGATGCAGCTCGCACGCAGTCAGCATTCAGAGGAAAGACGTGCTGCCCACATAAATCTTGAGAGAACACCATGGTTCGTCAGTCAGGGAAGAGAGGAAGCCGGTGCCTACTCATGCCAGCCCTGGCAAGAAGGACAGAACCAGCATCCCACCCCCTGGCACTACTCTGAAGCTTCTGTGCTGCTGTGCGCTGGTGCTGCTGGTGCTGCTGGTGCCTGGTGCTGCTAGTGCTGCTGTTGGTGCTGGTGCTGTTGGTGCTGGTGCTGTTGGTGCTGGTGCTGCTGCTGCTGGTGCTGCTGTGGTGGATCAGCCCCAAGGCCTCAAAGTCCTGCTGCTGAAGGCCCTGCTGCTCAAGCCCCTGAAGACCCTGCTGAAGCCCCTGCCAGAGGGAGGAAGAGGAAAGGGAAGGAGAAAGGAAGAGAGGAAACAGCACACCGTTCCGAGGAGCATGAGGAGGAGGTGCTGGAATGGCTGAGGGAGAACGAGTACCTCTGGAGAAAGGCCACAGACTCTATCGTGACACCAAGAAGAAAAAAGGCAGCTTGAGAGAGAAGGCGGAGAGCCTGGGGTACACTGCAGATGTACTCCTGGAGGGTGAAGCAACATGCACACCTGGTATGGCAAGCTACACCTCAAAAAATCCAGGCAGGCCGCTGTCAAGCTCACTGACCGGGAGATGTACGTCATGGCCAAATACAGTTTCCTGGAGGGTGAGGTCCACCACCAAGGAGCAGCCCCTCTGATACCCCTCTCCCTCAGATAGCCCACAGACAGCCAGTCCTCTTCCAACCAGGAGCCAGCTAGCCTGTCCAGGCAGGTGTCTTCAGAGGGCCCACGGCAGAAACCCCCACGATAGCTGCACACCCCATGGTGCCGAACTTGGAAGATCCCGTGGAGATGAGCTGCTGTCACAAAATGGAGGAACAAGCAGCAGCCACCAGAGGCCAACCCACCCCCAGCTCCAGAGGATGTAGGCAGAGAGGTAGAAGGAGGGCCAGGCCACAGTGTGCTGTTGGAGATCAGGGACACAATGAAGACCAGCACAGAACTGCTCTCTCAGCTGGTCCACTGCGACATACATCTTCGGACCGGAAGCCCTTCATCACCTACGTGAGCCAGACCCTGAGGGACCTGCCCAAGGCCCAGTACCAGGTGATGAAGCAGAAGATCACAGCACTTCTGCACAACCCTCAAGGCCCAGCTGAAGCTGCTCCTACCCAGTCCAGTCTGCTCCTCCACCCCAGGCGATGTCACAACCCTTCCATGGTTTTCAACAGCCCTCACCTACCAAGGCTATGACTACGAGGACTTCCCACAGCAGAAGAAGCGGCAGCCACCAGAGACCAACTCACCCCACCCCCAGCTCCACAGGATGCAGGCAGAGAGACAGACTGGAGGGGCCAGAGCCACACTGTCCTGTTGGAGATCAGGGACACAAATGAAGACCAGCACAAAACTTCTCTCTCAGCTGGTCCACTTGGACAGAGGATCCTCCAGCTGCCACACCTTCATCACCTACATAGCCACACCCTGAGGGATCTACCCAAGGCCCAGCACCAGTGATGAAGGAGAAAGATAACAGCACTTCTGCACAACCCTCAAGGCCCAGCTGAACCTGCTCCGACCCAGTCCAGGTCTGCTCCTCCACCCCAGGCGATGTCACAGCCCTTCCACGGCTTTCAACAGCCTCTCACCTACCAAAGCTACGACTACCAGGACTTCCACAGCACAAACAGACTTTCCCAGTCCAGGCCCAGGTACATCGCACACCACAGATGCCACACTCGCCCAGCTGCAGACAGACAGCCTCACTACACTCCTCCTTCCTCCACCCCACAGCCAAGCCCGTCAACGGAATGTCAACAGTCGGCCTGACATCCCAGGTACTTGATGAAGGGGCCTCCAACCTCATGGGACTGAGTCAGCTCTCTGAGAGCTTCCTGAACACACCATCCCCTGTTGTATTACTGGGGCCACAGCACCCCAAATAGTGCTCTAGACCAGCACTCAAGCCACAGCCACCTCCACAGTCCCTGCCCACTTAACAGCTGAGACCATGGACATGACTCAGAGTGACTGGAATAGTGCCAGAGACTGAGTTGTTACTTGTTCATTTTATCTTTGCTTAAGACACTTTACTTGGTTTCATTTTGCTTTTTTAATAACGTCATATAGTTTACTTAAGACAGTTAATAAAGGTTATCTTTGCTTCACACACTTAATTCAGTTTACTTGGTTCATTTTTCTTATTTAATAAAGTCATAAATGGTTACCTAAGAAAGTTAAATAAGGTATACTTTGCTTAAGACACTTGGTTCATTTTTTTTTACTTATAAAGTGTTGGTGAAACTTTAAACAAATGGTTAAACCTTTGCATGCTTGTGGGATAGATAAGGAAAGTTCTGGGATAGATAAGGAATATGTGGATAGATAGAAAGGATAGTTGTGGATAGATAAGGATTGTTGTGGGAAAATAAATCTCCAGTGCAAGCATAGTGGCTGTATGGTCCACCATCCCAGCTGCCACACATATGGACCTTTATTATCAATAACAATTTATTCATTGATCAACACATTTCAAATAAACAAAGCTCTTATATAATGCCCTATTCATTGTAGGAACATCAACATACATGGCACAATCTCATCAGTGTATGCAACAGGCTCAAGGAAGCATCCATAAATCATCTATCATCCTGTCTTGCCACTCCACTGCTCCAGCTGGGGAGTTGCACCAGTGTCTCAGGAGGTTGTGCTTGCTTCTTCCCTTCACATGAAGCTCTGTTGGGGCCTTGTACATCCACAAATCTATCAGGTTACGTCCTTGCCTCCATTCACCAGGCTCCATGTCCCCATTCCCTTGTTGACAGTCCACAAGTCTGTTCTGCAACACTGGTAGCAGGTGCGCCTGAGATTGTGCAGGATGCAGCAAGCTTCCATGAGTTCCTCACCGTCTCTGGGCGATGCCTGCATGGTGGTGAGAAGTATCTGGAACCGTTGGCCAGGATGCCAAAGGCGTTCTCCACCACCCGTGGTTCTGAGGGAGAAGGCGTCATCACCAATGATGAAGTAGGGCACATCTTGTGTGTCATTGGGTAGGGGGTCTGAATCTGGAAAACCCATGATGAGGTTGCGTTCCAGCCCATCCATGAGGTGACTGGCATGGTATACCTGGGCATCGGAAGCTAACCCGTTGCCTGAAGCATCGATGGAGATGAACTTGTAGTCAGTATCAAACATGGCAAAGAGGAATGATGTGAGAAGTCCTTGTAGTTGAAATAACTGGACCCTGAGTTGGCTGGAGCTTTGCAGGCAATGTGCTTCCATCTATGGCTCCAACGGTATGGGAAAAGTTCCACCTCTAATTACCACTCTTCTGCAAGTTTCCTCCAGCCCTTGTTTAGTGGTGGGGCACCTGGAGGAGCTCCTCCATGTATTCTTGATGATGGCCTGCACTTCTCTGACCACTTTGCTGATGGTGTTGTGTGGCACCCTCCACGCATACTGCATGTTTCTGTATGTGGTTCCAGAGGCCAGATGCCGCAGAGTCAGTGCCACCTTGAGTCCAGGGTCCAGGCTGGGACGGAAGTTGGTGCTAGGCTTGTCAACCTGGGTCTCAGACGCCTCACAAGTTTGTCAAACATGGCTGGTGGCATCCTCATGAATGATGGAATGCAGAGGTCTTCATTCCTCAGCTCCACCATCAACTGGTCATACAGTCCAAACTCCATTCTTCCCACGATCCATCCTCGGACCCACACAGCTCTTGGACTTCTCCTTCTTCTCCTTCTGTATAAAAGGTGAAACAGTCTGAAGGAGTTTGGTTCTGGTGATGAATGATCACAGCTACCATATGGATTGTGTCATGATCCATGGTGGAGAACAATGGATGAGGTGAAGACCAAGACCAAGGGGAAAGAGGTCTGTATACCACGGCTGCTGGACTCATACTGAGATCCAGATGATTTCCTCCCTTTTTGATAGGAAATTTGGTAGTCCACTAGGTGTCCTTCTACATACTCTGGACATACTGCAGACATCCTAAATATCCGAGATACATCCCAGATACAAACGTTTTGTCCATTTTTAATCCTTATATACGAAGATGCATACACTACATCCTTTCTATTTCGTGCTACTAATGCTGTGTGGACATTCCGTGTACCTTTTGTTTCTCCCTCTTAACGGACATAGAATTTGTTGCCCATATATGTCACGGATGTACATCGTACGCGGCGGAAAGTTCATCCGTTCAAAAAGTTTTGTGCAGCTCAAAAACTTCTTGCGTGGATTAAATCTCAGTGGACGGATGCTCGAGGGATAGAGTGTTGAAACACGTATGCAATGAGTACACAACAGATGCATAGCGTTTTCCAATGGATGGCAAGCTTTTTTTAACATTTTACATTCTCTTTGCATCCTTTGGTGCAGTGGGACAGGGGCTTAACTCTTTTCCTGGTAGGATGTAGTTACCAACAGAAGATGATATTTGTGGTTGGGGTTGAACTGTGGAGTCCTTGGTGCTCTCTGAGTTTGGTTGTTGTTTTGCAGATGTTTTATTACTTAACTAGATAATATCATCAGCACTGGAAGAGAGTGGGTTTTTCTCCTAGCCACTTGTATAAAAAGAGAGAACAAACTCCACTCCTTTCTAGTACCAATTATGTTACCAGTTGGATAATGAAATGTCTGAAGAAAACAACCTAAACTCCACTGAAAATGTTACCTAGCCTGGTAATGAAGTGTTCGGAAATCAATCCACAAGCTCAAAGAACAAACTTCACCCTCATCTTTTCCCGAGTCTGAGATACTTGCCACTGTTACAAAAATTATAAATTCTCTAAACATGCTTAGTCCTCATTCAGCTGTTGAAGTGTTGGGCATCTTAGAGCTTTTTACTGGCTTTCTTTTTCTAGGTATTCAGATTCCTGATACGTAAACTTCCTCCAAAACTGCTGATATTTCTTTCATGAAATGAGAGGCAGTTATTCTGTACAAAATCATATAGCTGAGATTGGAGAATTCTTATATATAAGAAATGAATCTTACCTCAATATGTGTGTTAAGTGTCCTGGGTTTTCATAGGCCAAAAATCACATGTCTAGTTCTGAAATTGTTCTGTCACCCAAATAGCAATGATATTCAATAAATGAGAAGTGTAACTTACAAGACAAATGAAGTAAAGAATTGAAATAATAGCACTTAGACTTATATACCAATTTACAATTCTTTACAGACCTCTCTAAGTGGTTTACAGAGTCAGCATATTTCCCCCTACAATTTGGGTCCTCATTTTGCACACCTCTAAAGGATGAAAGCTGAGTCAACCTTGAGCCTGGTGAGATTTGAACTGCCAAATTACAGGCAGCCAACAGTCAAAAGAAATCATCTGCAGTACTGCACTTTAACCACTGCTCCACCACAGCTCATAGAATAGAAGATATTTGTGAATTTTCTAGTCAGATCCACTACTTTAAAAAAAAATCTCAGTGGATTAGGTCAAAGTGCCAGCTTGAGCTATGTTTAGCCAGGTATCACAGGTATCATTCAGAAAATTTGGAGAGTATGACATGGTTGATTCAAAACAACCACATCAAAATGTTTCATTAACTCAGTACTTGGTTCAATGTAATTATTATTTCAATTCTTTATTTCATTTGTCTTGTAAACTTCTCTTCACATTTATTGAATATCATTGATAGACAGTGTGACTCACTCTTTGAGTAGATCAATATTCACAATACCAATAAAGGAGAATATTTGTAGTTGAGGATCAAAATGAGGAGTCATTGGTGCTCTCTGAGCTTGGCTGCTTTCTTGGAGATATTTCATTAACACAACTTGGTAACATCAACAGTGCTAGTATCCACAATGTTGCCATTACTATACAGATACCTTTAGCTAACTTGTATAGTCAGAATATTCAAGAAAAAGTTTACCATCTGAACTGGTCAAATGCTCCTCCAAAAATGTGTGTGTGCTTATAAAAATTAGGATGTTGGTATCTTGGCTTGGCTCAGGATGGTACTTGTATCTTTGACCTCATCCACTGAGTTTTTATTTTTTTAAAAGAGTAGTGAATCTGACTGGGATATCACTCCTTGATATTTTATTTTTCTTATTGTGGAATGACATATTTTTAGGGAAATAGTCTAATAACAATATTGTAGTCCAGAAGTTCTATCAAAAGTGATGGAAGCCAAGAAAAACCTTTCCTGTTTTGTTCTGTTGTTTATATCAACTATCCTTTACAAGCCTGTTCACTCTTGAACAAATTTAGCTGTTGGATAGACATACTGATCTCTGCAGTACATTATAATTTTTTTTTCTCCCCTCTTCCTGAAAAGGAGGTAAAAATTACTGTAATTATAAAAAGAGCCTTTAAAGAGAGGCCTCCTCTTAGTATTGTTTCAAGCATACTACAGGGAGAGCAGAAGAAATTTTAGGCAGTCATCAGATATCTCTATCTTTTAGAACCATTATGGCTTACTAGCAGTAGACCCCAGTAAAAATGACAGTAGTAGAATATACCATAAGGGAATTTTCTAGGACTCCAACCAGATTAGGACCTAATGAGACTTTCCTTCCCTGAGAATCCAAAAGCTGTGTGAGGAAGCTCACTCAACTAGGCTTAAAGCCAAGCTCCTTCTGCTTAAATTTTGTTAGACAGCTCACCTGATGATCCAGCTGTTTTTGGCTGAGGATTTTACTGAGTCTCAATTTGTCTAAACTGTCCATGCAAATGAGTACAAAGAGCATTCATCAATTTGTGTTCTATCAGAGATTGAACAGATCTCACTGGTGACTGCTTGGATGAGTTTTTTCTTGGCAACATTCTTTCACAAGTGGTTTGCCATTATCTCACTCTTTGTAGAGCTGAGGAACATCACTGGCCCGAAGTCACTGAGCTGACTTTGTGCCTAAAATGGGAATTGAACTCACAGTATCCCAATTTTTAACCAGTTCCATAACCACTGCACCAAACTGATTCTCAACTGCTCTTTACAGTTAAAGAATTTAAGCTTCTCCAATTGCTTAAATATATAGCTAAAAATGGTTACAATTCCCAGGCTGTTCCTATAATGCTAAGCCATGTCTTATCATTAAACGCTATACATTCACTATACATGTTAATGTTACTGTTTACTATTTTAAAACAGTAAATTTTAAAAATTAGAACAATAGTACCATTTGTCTCATTTACACTGATATGTTCTCTCTTTTTTTTTATTTATTTTGGTTGTTAACATATAAAACAAACAACACAAATGCTTAATTAATCAAATTAAATTAAGCAAGCAAATATTAATCCTAAAGTACCCACACTTATCAGAAACTTAAGTATATAGTGGTATCTCTATAGGAGAGGGAGGGAGGGGGAGAGGGAGAGAGATTCTCAGACTCTCCTTTTAACATTAGACTTAAATACCATCTAATTTGCTTTCAAATTAAGAAGTCAAAGGAATGTATGCCTGCAACTCTTTTTTTTTTTCCAGCAACCAACAGATTTGTCTCCTAAAGACACAATTTCAATGATTTTTAAAAAATCAAATAATTATCTTGGAAGTGGGAACTCAAATATAATCAATTAATTATTCTTATTCATCTTTTTAAATATTTAATGGAAATTTTACTCCTTTGAACAAAGATCTAATAATAGTTTACAAGATTTATGTACAGTGTAAATACCTTTTCCTCCTAAACCTTTGTTGTGTTATTATTTTAATAGGAGGAAGTGTGGTCCTCGGTCTGATTTGGTCTATGTGTCTCCTCCAGCTCCTCCCATCCACTGTGTCTACCCTGTATGACCAGGGCCCTGTTATTTGGGTTATTTTTACTGGTATCCACAATGGTTCCCCTGTGAGGTTCTTTGCATATACTAGGTCCCCTGTTTTGAATGTGCAGCACTTACTGGAGGAGTCTGCTGGCTTTTCTGGGCTATATGTGGGCTGCAGTCTGTCCAGGTTTGATCTTAGTTTCCTTCCCATTAATAATTCTGCTGGGCTTTTATTTGTTGTGGTGTTGGGTGTAATGTGTTGTATACTTAGTAGTTTGTCTAATTTTTTCTTATTATTCTCCAAGTCCCATATTTGTGTCAGTGTTCCTTGTGTACGGACCATGCGTTTTCAACCCAGTCCATTCATAGCTGGATGTCCAGCAACCATTAGTGCATGCCTAAAGTGCCAAGGAACCCTCGAATGTTATTTCCTTGAATTTGGTCCGTTGTCGGATACAACTAAATCCAAGCAATCCATGTGTCATAAAAAGTTTCCTTAGTTGTCTAATAACAGCTTCTGTTGTGGTATGAGTGCGAATGATTCTTACTCCAGCCAATTTGAGAAAGCATCTACGACTATTAAGAAATGTGTGGCCTTTAGTTTGTTCTGCAAAATCAATGTGGTATTTGACCATGGTCCCCCTAGGTGTTTCCATCATGTATAGGTGCAGAAGGGGGTGTGTAGGTCCAGATTCCTTGGCATCGTTTGCACGTTGCTATCCTCTTCTCCTATGTCTTTATCCATCCTTGGCAACCACATAATCCTACAGCCAGGCGGACCATTCTGACAATGACCTGGGTGGACCCTCATGCCAATAATATAAGTTTCGTTTTCCTTAATATGTTCGGTATGACCACCCTATCCCCCCATATATACATTCTTTAAGATTGATAGTTTGTTTGTTCTATTCTGAAACAGTTTATACAGTCTCGTCGCTCTACAAGTCTCTGGCGCGACCCTTTAACCTACCCATTTAAAATCCGTGCCGAGTTTTTGTCCCTCACGGTTTCCATAGCAATGTTTGTCACTGTTATGGGTAGGTTTGTCAATGTCTCGATTTGAAAGGGTTGATGTGGTTTGGTGCAGGATCATTGCTACAGTTTAGGTAGGGGGAATGACTCAGGCATCAGCGTGTGCTAATGTTTTTTCCTAGTTCGGTAGATAAGTTTAGTTGTAGGCAGCTAGAAATTCAGACCACCCTCATCATCCCGCGGTGACGTATGTTAGGTGTAGCTTGTTTTCCTGCAAGGGATTCTCCTGAGAAGAGTGTATTAGTCTGTGACAGGTGAAAAAGGTCTGCCAGTAGTATATATTCTCATGGGAAATGTTTTATTCCTGTTATTGCAGCCAAATGTCTCTCTGTCTAGTTGGCTGTAATTCCACTCCAGTTTAGAATAGGAGTTTTTTGAATAGGAATGCAATAGGTGCTTCTCTCCACAGGTAATACGGGCTGAAGTATGGCACAAATGCCAAAAAGTGATGCATCACATGTTAGTGTTATTTGGAAGGTCCTGCTCGAATTGTATAAGCCACAAAGTCTGATGTAAGTAAGTTTTTTATTCCTGGAATGCCTGTTCTTCTCATTGCCCCCAGGGTCCGGGGTGGCCTTTCTTAATTCAAGCAACCTGTGCTGGTTGTTCCACTGTTTGTTGCTTTCTGTGGCAAAATACACTGTAAAAATTAATAAGTCCAACAGGCTTGCGAAGTCCTGTTTAATTTTGGGTCTGGGAACTTCCCTTTATTGTTCTGATTTTTGTGTTTCAAGTGGGGGGATCCCTTCTTTGTCATAAGGTATCCCAGGATTCAACTTTGTCGGTGGCTATTAGCACTTTCTCTTGTTTTTACTTTAAGTCCCGCCTCTTTAAACTTTTTTAAGTAACATCCTTTAGGCAGTCTTTCAGTTGTTCTTTGTTCCTTGGCTGATTACTAATACCGATCGCCTGTTTATTCTTGAACATAGGTATTCCACTAAATCTCTGAATACCCCTGGCCATGCTAACTCCGATTTGCAGTCTAGCTGCATTTGGAATGCCACACTTGTGTTGCTTCACAATTGTTGTGCTTCTCTCTGTTTCTGGGTCAACTGGTAATTGTTGGTAGGCTTGCACAAGGTTCCAAATTTCCAATTTTTACTCCCCCTAAAAGATGTAATAGGTGCTGTAACACTGGAACTGTGGTTATGCGCCTTTGTTTAGTGCATTGTTAAGGTGTTGCTGTTGTAGTCCTCACAGATACGTACTGACCCATCTGGTTAATAAGGGGTAACAATTGGGGTTTCCCACCTTTTGAGTGGTCTATTGGTTCTAATATCCCTGTTGCGATTAAGTTTATCTAATTGTTCATCATTTTGGTTTTAATGCGAAAGGGATTGCCTCGCCTTTAGTTCTTAAGGGCTATATTTGGATTTAAATTAAATGAGATAGGGGACCCTGCGTACTTGTTCCAGTTTTCCACTGAAGACCATCCTGGGAAATTCGTTCATCAAAGGTCCTCTTCCCAGTCTGCTTCAGTAATACTATTTTATTCCAGTTACTCTCGATTCCTAAGGTGGCAAACTATTCAAGTCCCAATAGGCTGGGTCGATCCCAGCGACTATTGTTATGGGAGGACTTTAGGTGTTCTGAAATTTAACTTTGGAAGTTGTCGCAGTAACATCTTTCAGGAATTCTGTTTTCCCTGGGTAGTCCTTTAGTAGTGGAAGCTTATTGTATTCGTCGAGCTCTCCCTTGTTTAATATCAGGGTATTAGTCCTTTTCCCGGTATTCCACCGATACCATTGATAAAATACAAGCCTGATCCACCTCCATCTTACATGGGCTGGCCTTCTATGGTGACACTTGTACTTTTTTGCATTAGTGAAGTTTGTAGCCAATCGGTTATTGTTTGATGGTTTCCTCTTTTCTGTTTGCTTCTTTCCATCAATTGTTTCTTTCCTTGACTCAATCGACTTCCTATTTGCTTTTCCTTCTCCCGGGGGGAGGGTGTTTTCCATCTTTGTCTAGGCCATAGTTTATTTCTTGTTTGGCATTGCCCTAGCTATGTGTTCCCCATTCCACAATATTGCAAATAGCATGTTGAAAGAAACAGCATTCGGAATGTGGATGATCTTACTCCACACTCAACACAACGGAAATTCTTTGGACCTTCTTTCATTTCAGCTCCCTCTGACCTTTTTCCGACCGGAGTTGATTTTACCTTTCGTTCTCCGCTTCTTCGTCTTCGTGATATGATTCAATGTTCCTCATGGTGTGTTGTGGTGGTGGGTTTGGTTTTTTTTGTTTTCCTCTAGTGTTCCTTATTGTGTGTGGCTTGCCACTAATGTTTTTTTGGTTTCCTTTGGTAATTCATCATTTGTTTCGCATGGTGGCTGCTTGAGTTTTCCTGTGTGGCTGTTCCTCTTGCGGTGCGCTTCTTCTATGCCTTCTTCAGTGTTTATCTTAGGTCTTCTTTAAGTTAGTAGACCCTGTAGTGTACGGTCCTTTAATCTGAGGGACGCGCGGTGCCCTCCATGGCTTCATCCATGTTTAAAAAATTTGCATGCTCCCCAATGTCTTCTTTAGTGCTATAACACAAATCTTCCGATCTCTCATCTTCCTTTGATTGCACTGATTGTTTCTTTTTGATGAGGCATGAAAAC
>BHFT01006978.1:14018-72299 GCA_004320025.1 Laticauda laticaudata | reverse complement strand
AGATAGATAGATAGATAGATAGATAGATAGATAGATAGATAGATAGATAGATAGATAGATAGTGTGTGGTGTGTACGCATGTATGTATGTATGTATATAAACATTTTATATATAAAAAACACATATAAAATGTGCTTTTATACAGTCAACAGCTGCTATTATGCAGACCTAAAAGTACTCTAGGACACAAGTGTCAAACCCAATCATGTCTTGAGCCAGATCATGACATATCGTGAAATTTTTTGCCTTTGCAGAGTCAGGGTGGGCGTGGCCTGCACATGATGAATTCAGCCTGCGAGCTGCCATTTCGACAGGCCTGGTCTATGATAGCAGCAAAGCCTACAACACAATGCTACTTTTTCCTTCTTTCGTAATTGCTGTACTGGGCTTTTTTTGTGAGGCTTTTTTCTTCCATTTTAAGGATATGTTCATTTGTAACTGAATTTTTCAGTCTGGGATATTATTTATACTAACCAGGGAAGCTAAATATTGGCCTTGGTTTAAGAGACCATGGAGATCACTGCAAACCAGAATAAATGCATGGCAGTATAGATGGGCCATCCAATCTATAATCACTCTTCTAATAGCAAGCTAATGTAATCCATTGCAAATAATTTTAGAAGCAAGAAACAAAAGTAGGCAGCATTATATCTAGGAGAATTCCAATAATTCCTTTTCATTTCTTTCTTTTCTTTTCATTTCTGAAATCTACCTGCATGCTTTTTCACTTTCCTTAGGTACAGATATACGTTAGTTTTGGAAAAATTAACCCATATGTTTCATAATTTAAAATATCTAAACCAAACCAATTAAATTGGTATGTTGGGAGCACCCTTAAAATTAGGGGTTGAATACTTATTACTCTTTTACCAACTGTCTCCTTTTCTTCCTATCTCAGTAGACTCCATATTGGGGAAGATGGAAGACCATAACATCCATTATTACTTAACATGATCTCTTCTTTCACAAGTACCACCTTTAGTAAAGTCAGATATCAATACTGCCACACATTATGCACTTAGATAAGTATGCATCTTAAGTAGAATAAACTTTAGAGAATCTGCTATTGTCTCCTTTCTGAACAGCCTTCCAATTCTCTCATCTCAACTGGTGGGAAGAGAATGAGAACTAGTTCAGAACCAATTCCCCCGGGGAACAAACAAGGAAGATTTGCTTCCATTCTGTTCATATTGCAATGGTGGAATGACTAACTGGTTCAAAAATAATTTTGTTTACAGAAAAAAATTGTCAAAATTTGATGTCACTTCATAGAATTCTAGATGACTATTTTGGAATAATTCCAGATTGTATTATACTTTCACTTGCTACTTCCAGTCCATTGGCTTGTAAAGGGGTGCCAGAATGTGTTGTGACATCAAAAATGGATGAATACTGTGATATTTTACTTGTCTACTTCAGTGAACAAAAACAGTGACAATTTTGCTGTGTTTCTTCCTGAGAATAAAGATGAAATGTTGTTTACAAATCCATCACTCTTTTTTTTTTCTTTATCTGGTTGAGATGATACCCCATCACATTGTTATTATCTCTAGCAATGACATGGAAAATATCTTTAAAGTAACAGCTGGGATTCACTGTAGACTACCAGATGTAACTTAAAGCTCAAGATTTTGACTGTAAACAAGATGTATGTTTCTAACACCATATTGATACTAGCTTCTCATCATTTGAAAGATTTTATATTGTAAAAGTTAGGCTACTGAAATGTAACAAAATAACTAGCTAAAGGGTATCAGAGAAAAAGAGATTCTTAATGTTTGGTAAAAATATTCTTTGAAAATATCAAGATGAAACCATTCAGACATTTTTGAATTATTTATTTTCTTTACTAAAGCATAAGCAGAAAGGAGCAAAATAATGTTGTGTTCTTCTATCAGATCTTTAAATTGGTGGTATTCTCCATATGATAGAATTTTATTTTTTCATGAAATTCGTATTTGTCAGCCAGAAACAGTAGTAAAAGAAATATTTCCAGTGTAAATAATGCACAGCTATCATTGAAAATTAAATATTTTATAATAAATGCAACAATAATTAATATTCCTATTATATGCATAAAGTACATGTAGCTTTTCCCAGATTGAGATTTTCAGAATTTCTTGCTAGCATGCTTATTGATGAGGGTGATGATATATTAGGCAGTTATAGGCCTAATATATCTGAGCAGCATTGGTTAGAAAAGATGCAACATTAATTCAAGTGATCTCAA
Source organism: Laticauda laticaudata (assembly GCA_004320025.1). Taxonomy (NCBI): domain Eukaryota; kingdom Metazoa; phylum Chordata; class Lepidosauria; order Squamata; family Elapidae; genus Laticauda; species Laticauda laticaudata. The sequence goes on along the minus strand of BHFT01006978.1, from coordinate 70,069 downwards.
TTCCTAGCCTGGAGATTTTGAATAATTTTGGATTCGGATATCAAGATCCTTAAGGGATGAGGGATCTGTCTCTTATAAGAAGGATCTTCTAATAGAGCTGGAAAGGACTATTTGGAGCACTGTGTCCAAACCCCTGCTTAGTGCAGCAGTTCAAATCAAAACATCTAAGACAAATTGTTTCTCAGCTAACAAACATAGAGAATTAAGTCAACTGCTCACTGTGTTTCAAAGTTGTGCTGTAATTACTATGGAAATTCTCAGTCACGGTTGTCCCAAAGGTGCTTTTTCAAAAGGAAACTGGACTTTGTTTTTCCTTGAATATATTTTGCTTCTCATCCAAGAAGTTTCTTTAGTTCATGTAATATACTGTAATGAGTTTCTTTGTTGACTAAGCATACATAGCACTAGAAGTAACATCTACATTCATGGAAGTGGATGTTTTCTCTCATCTTATCTGAGACTCTTCACTTGCGACTTGGGAATGGATGAGAGATGAAGACATCCAACTAGCTATGAAAGAAGAACATTCTCATCGGAATAGAAATATTAATGACTGGTTTGGTTGATTACCACTCTCAATGATTTACACAAAACCTTCAAAGAGTACCAACCATTTGAAAGAGCCACACCACCAAGAATAACAATTCTAAAACTCAGGAGGAGATATGAGTCATCATTATTTTTTCTACAACCAAGACAATTCCTTTACATTTCCCATTATCTGAATCATTCAGGATCACCAGACATTAAGGCCACTTATGTATGCAGCCTTAGCTACATTTTTGAAGACTTTGACTGTACCCTTAAGCCTTTAAAAATTTGATGGAAAAGCTTTTGTATGTGTGTGGTATGTGTTGAGGCTTCATCCATATCTCACAAAGTTATGTGATTCTACAAAGTGTTTAAAAGAGCCTAAAGCAGTTCTCCATTTCTGCTCAGAGAGGAAACCAACTGTTCTTCAGATTATGTGTTCCTAAATTTTGTAACAAGTTCTTAGTTCAAACGAATATGACTGGGTGCATATTCCAGATAAATTACATTTGGAATTTCATCAGAATAAAACTTATTTAAAGATGCATTATTGGAGAGAGAAGGAATATATTTTATGAAGAAAATATATTCAAAATATATTTTTAAGGGAGTACAAAAAATATGCAAAAGTTTTTGAAATTGAGTGTCAAAATGACTTATACTAGTTCTGACTTATAAAACAGATATAAATTTGTCAGGAAGTGCAGCAGTAGTGGGATTCAAAAATTTTTACTACTGGTTCCGTGGGCATGGCTTGGTGGGTGTGGCAGGGGAAGGTTACTGCAAAATCCCATTCCCTCCCCACTCCACTAACCTGCTTTCCAGCTCCGTTCTCCTGTGCAGGGCAACAAAAGAGAGGCAGAGAATAGATTGGGGCGGGATCAGTCAGGTGGCATTTTCCTGTTCTCCAAACTACTCAAAATTTCTGCTACCGGTTATCCAGAACTGGTCAGAATCTGGTGAATACCATCTCTGAAGTGCAGTCCATCTTAAATCGTATGTAGGTTAATCAGGAAGTTTTCACTGGATGATTCTAAGGTTTTGTCAAATTGTCTTCTAGCACTCTGCAGTGATGTATTTTACGCATCTGATTTATGCATCATTCTGAATGAGCCACTTTGCCTTTTAAACATTTAACACAAAAGGACAGTAAACCCAATCTTTAATTCATTCAAGTTAGAGCTGTTCCATATAGGTTGGAACTATGTGTTCAACAAAATTGAAAATGCATTATGTTATTTAAAAGATAGTTGGCTAGAAACCATTATTTAATGTCCATGCTGAATTTAATAAAACACAGATGTCCTGTTTTAAAACAGCTTGTTGTGATTACTGTCTTCTGTATTTGATCTCATAAGGAACAGAAGATTGATTATACTCTGTCAAAATTGTTTTCCAAATCAATTTCGAATTGATGAAATCATCAGAAAGAATTTCCTGTTTGAGAATTATCCTAATGCTAAGTCTTAACAAAAGCAGCCAGATAATTGGAAATAGATAGAAATATTAAAGGAAATAGGAAATTATATTTAATATGAAAGGCATTCTACATGTACCTATTTATATGTACATATATGAAAACTTAAATAGAGTTATGTCTGCAGATTGAATATATGTAAGCATAGACAAGGCATCCCAACTGAAACCATGCAGGGTGGTAAATATGCAAGATGACATGGTTTCAGTTGGGATGCCTTGTCTGCCATCTTGCAAATTTTGATCACCCCTCAGATATCTATGCTTACATATATTCAGTCCATTATGCATCCTGAAATAATCTTTCACAATTTCAAATTATTATCAGGACATTGGCTGTCAGCATTCTGAAATTTGTTTACAATTGTTTGAGAAAAACTGAAATGGAAAGAGAATACTGTGCCAATTGCTTTGTTAAAAGAAAAATGAGAAATCTATGGCTCCTCAGAAATTGTGGTACCACTTAAATTCCCATTGTCTGGGATAATTGAATATTCTGGGTGGAATGATGGAATTACAATCCAGCATTCAGGCACAATTTTGAATCCCCATTTTGAGAGGAGAGGACTATAAAATGGCTATACCTGATCTGGAATTTGGTGGTTCAGAGGCAAAACTGTATTTATGCCCCACCCCCAGAAAAATAAGTTTGAGGAAGAGTCATAGCCTTTTGCCTTCATTTGCTTCTGAAAGAAAACACCCATCAAATCATATTGATAATGGAACTTTGTTACTGAGAAGTAGTCATCTTGAGGTTACTCATCTTTTTTTAAAGTGATGACGATGATGATTACGATGATAACAACAACAATAATAATAACAATAACAATAATATATTTTTCCATATTTCTTCAAGTTTGACTTCACTGAGCACTTTGTTCTGAGTGATGAATCATCATTGTTCGGCTAATCATAATTCAGTTATCCTTGAGTCTGGATATTTTTGTTTCATAACTTGTACATCCTTTTTTGGTAGCCTCATTTTTCTGTTTCTGCTTTGTGGTGGCATTTCATTACAGTGCGGTTCTCTGACATGGTGTATTTCTGCTGCTTCTAATGTTGTTCAGCTTCCAATAGTCCTGCAGGCCCATGTCCTGGTTGCTCACCTTTGGGACCCATGGCCTGTAGCCCACTTGTTGACGGATGTCTAGATTCCCTAGCACCTGACGCGGTCCTTGTTAACCAGGCGACCTAGCTGGTATAGGCTTTGTTCAGTTGTGTTTCACCATGATTCATTGCATGGGTTGTTGGGTGCACTCAGTTCTGCTTCTTGGCCTAGACCTCTCTGACATGGTTGGACCTGCTAGTAGTTTATACTACCGCCAGCACAGTTCTCAGTTTCATTGGAACAGTTAAGCCCCCTGCCACGCCAAGGCGGCATCCCTCTAGCTGGTGATAGCAGAATTGATGAGAAACAACTGGAAAAAGTCACCAGATATCAGGACTTGAGAATCGAACTGCAGAGACTCTGGCATAAACCTGTGCAGATAGTTCCAGTTGTACTTGGTGTTGTGCCTGAAGACCTAGGCAAGCACTTAAAAACAATAGGCACTGACAAGGTCACCATTGGTCAGCTGCAGAAGGCCACTTTACTGGGATCTGATCGCATAATCTGCTGATACATCATGCAGTCCTAAACATTTTGGAAGTGTTCGACTAGTGGTTTGTAATACGAAACCCAGCATGGTTATCTTGTCTGGTGTGTATACTGTAATTTTTGTGTACAACAACAACAACAACAATAATAATAGTAACTATAATAAAAACTTGTAGTAGAGTTTTTCATTTAAGCTGATTCCCAAATATTGACTAAAGACTTCTTTTACTTCTTCATTTAAAAGAAAAAGGACATTCTTTTTAGGATAGTAATATTTATATTTTTTAACAGAGAAGATAGATGGTTTGTGAGAGGACTGAAGAAACCCATTTATGCCAAAGTGGAAAATTCTTCCCTCAATAGAGATGAAGGTGTCAGGCACAACCTGCCCCCCATTTTTTATCCTGTCCCCAGGAAGTTCAACTTCAGTTTCACCAGGGAGTCCACACTTAATGTTCCCTAAGAATTTTAGGAGTTGGTACACTCCAGTGACTCTCTTCCTTTTCATGTTCCCTTAATTAACTTGTTCAGATTGAAGAAGCTACTTGGAAAAGCAGCAAAACATTTCAGACCAATAAGAAAGTTAGTCTAGTTGCCATGACACAACTTCCAGACAATTCTACCTGGATGACTGAGAATCTTCATCAACACATTGATTCAAGAGGATACGGTCTAATACAAAGCTACCGAAGTCATTTTCAGAGGCCACTGCATTCGTCTGAGGTGCTCTTCCCATCTCAAAGTTGTATTTCCATAGCATCAAAGGGCCACCAAAATATCCTTTTTTGCTCCACTTCAGCAACTACATATATTTTGATCTTTCTTTTTACTGTTCTCTTGTCTTTTTATAACCATCACAAGCCTTTTCATCTGCTTCCCCACTGATTTGCGGGGATGGGGGTGGGGAGGGCATCAGCAACTAACTTAATTTTTTAAGTGGTTCCAGAAAACCCACTTTTTAAAAAGAGTTAAAACCCATTGTGAATATTGGCCTAATTCAGTGAGGTCAAGAATGAGTAATCCGAGGTCTGCATGAGCCATCCATATACACTTTGTAGGTTAAAGCATCCATTTCTCTTTCTGCTCTGTTGATGTCAAGATATCTCTGATCAGATCCTTCTGACTCATAGGAAGGGCACAAAGGAACAGTAGTCTCTTCTTGAAATCTGTTGCTCAGAATGACATTAGGTCCCCAACCATGAGTTTTCTATAGCTGCTGGAATTACAACGATCAATTTTTCAACATAGAATTTCTGTGTATCTGTTGGTTGTTATATTGCAAAAACTTGTCAAAGTCATTCCAAGGCTGCCACTCCTGTTAGATCTCTGGTTCTTTTCAGTGCTGGCATCTTGAACAAAAGTCTGGGTTATTAAAATTAAAATTCAACTTATTTTTCGAAAGCAGTTGAAGTATTTTTAGTCAGTTGCTTTTAGAAATACCTCACCCACCTACAGTTTTTGTTGTTCATTACACAGTCATGTCTGACCCATTGGGACCCCATGGACAGTGTTCCTCTAGGCCTTCCTGTCCTTTACCATCTTCTAGAGTCCATTTAAGCTCAGGCCAACTGCTTCAATGACTCCATCCAGCCACCTCATTCTCTGTCGTCCCTTTCTTCTATTGCCCTCCATCTTTCCCAGCATTAGGCTCTTCTCCAGTACTTTGTTTTCATTAGGTGGCTAAAGTATTTGAGTTTCATCTTCAGGATCTGGCTATAACTTATATGCAATATATATTATATTCTACAATCTATAGTTGTTTTTATTTTATTTTTTATTTGTCAATCGCTTACAAGATAATAGGCATAAGTATATACATAGTTATGAATACATGAAATGGGTACATATAAGAAAAATAAAAGAAACAATAGGACAGGGACAGTAGGCACATTGGTGCACTTATCCACGCCCCCTACAGGCCTCTTAGGAAAGGGGTGAGGTCAATAGTAGACAGTCTTGGGTTAAAGTTTTTGGGGTTTGGGGAAGAAACCACAGAGTCAGGTAGAGTATTCCAGACACTGACCACTCTGTTGCTGAAGTTGTGTCTATGTTCACACATGAACATTTGTGTGTGTGTATCTGTGTATCAATATCTATATACAGCATATATTGTTATATTATGAAAGATTTAAGAGTTTGGCCTAGTGGTTAAGGCACAGGCTAGAAAGCAAGAGATTGTAAATTCTAGTCCTGCCTTAACCATGAAAACTAACTGGGTGATTTTGAGCCAGTCACTTTCTCTCAACCCTCCTCACAGGATTGTTGCTGAGGTGAAAATAAGAGGAGGAAGGTGTGTTAGATAAGTTCACAGTTTTGAGTTAATTTGTAAAAAAATTATAAAAGAGGGGTATAAACAGCAAACAAGTTAAAAGGAATGACTCATAGAGAAAGGTTATGTAGGGCAGGGCTCTCTAACCTTGGTAATTTTAAGACCTGTGGACTTCAACTCCCAGAATTCCTCAGCCAGCAAACCAGTCTTAAAGTTGACAAGGTTGGAGACCTCTGATGTAGGATATCCTGGCATTGTTCTTCATGAAAGGTTGCATAAAAATGTTATGAGCATGTAAGCGTAACATTAATATGAAAACTCCAGATTTCCTACCACTAACCCCAACACTTTTTTCCTCAGATTTGGAAGCGACTAATTTGCAGGGAAGATTCCCATGAATCTTGCTGTATATCATAGGGATTTTGAAATGTCTTAGTCTCTGCATAACTAAGGGACAGGAACTTCAAGCAGCATTTTCTATGGATTCCATATTGCTGTGCACAGGCACACAGATGAGTCATATAAATTATCAGGACCCTGTGGCCAATGTGAAAAAGCATTGGGATAACTTATAATCATAGCAATATAGTTGCCATGGCTACTAGGTCAGCATGTTAGAAATTCTCTCCCTTGAAATTCACGGAACAATCTACTATGACAGCTATGGAGAAGAATGTCAGTGTGGGAGGCTGGCTGCTTATTTTGCCTTTGCCATTGTGATGAATTTCTTGAAGTTGTTTGAGGAATGTTTTTGAAAGCCTTTTTTGACATTACCAACAGAGTTGGACAGTAACAATCCAGGCTGTTTTTACTGATGACTTGGTCTACAGAAATTGGCATGTGGACCTTTTGTTGCAAGATGGAGATAAATGCTGGCTTGCTCACTCTTGCACTCTTCAGTACGAATATGTGAAGAATGCCTTTATATGGCTTCTTGATGCTGCTTTCAAACAGCAAGTTCCCCCTCTCCATGTGTTCAGTTGTGATTGTTAAAGGACAGATTAGGGTTACTTGCAACAGAATCAGTTATTAGAGTTAAATTGACTGTGTCTATTTATTGTTTTCAGACTTTATCATTTTTTCCCCTAAGAACCTGATTATCTATCTGCAAAGTGTATCAGTTACTATCAGATCTTTGAATACTTAGGTTACATTCTCAAAGATGACATAATTTCTCGGCTCTTTAAGTTATTTAATTTTGGGAACAAAGCACAAAACACATAACATTTACCTTCTGTTCCAATAAAATAATTCAGTTATGCATCCAAGTATGCTGCTACCTGCACAGACTTTTTTCACTATATAAGCCAGGATTTATTACAAGACATTGAACATTTGCTAATGAATATTTGTTTTTTTTCTCTTCATGCATGCAAAGTAAACTAACAAAGAGAATAAAAACCAACCAACAAGCAAATAAATACTGTATCTCTATATGTAGATAATTGTAAACTATTAACAGAATGCTCAATTATTTCTAAATTATCTGACACAAAATTTGATAGGAAGTGCACTGGTCTGTGAAGAACATGGAGAGAGTGAGGCTACACAGCTGGTCTTTCTGTATCCCTTCATTAAGCAGCCATCTCTTTTCTATGCCTAAGTTCAAACATTGCACTGAATCATGATATCTGCCTGGCTGAAGAATTTTTTTTGTGGGGGGGGGTTAAATTCTCATATCTTAAAATTGCTAAGGTTGGGAAATACTGACATAACAAACTGTGTTAACTGATCCTTTATGATGGGTTAATGGATTTTCAAACTCAGGCAGTAATAATTAATTTAACCAAGAATGGTTTTTAAGACATAAACTATAGTTTAACCAAATCATGGCCCTGAATAATGAGCCATTCTATTCTGTGAATGAAAAGAAGAGTCTAAACACAGCTTTCTTGTGATGTTTTCATTAAGATATTATTTAAACCAGATGTATATTTGCTTTGATCTGGCCTCAACAGATGTTTTTAATCTGAACTCTCTGTTTTGTGCCTGCTAGGAATCACTATAGCTATCTGCTTTCTCTGTGGACTTAGATGCCAGCCAGTCCAGATAAGGAATACAGGCAGTCTTGCTTGTGCAGTGGGTTGAACTAGATGACCTACAAGGTCCCTTCCAATCCTGTTAATCTGTTATTCTACTTTACAGTCCTCAATTTACAACTGTAATGAAGCCTGCCCATTACAGTCACATGATAAAATGGGCCAGTCATATGACTGATCTGATTTTACAGTATTTTTTGCTGTGGTTGTTAAGGAGATTACCACAGTCATTAAGCAATTGTGACAGTCATCAACCCAATGGAACACTTTGGGCATGGTTTTACTGAAAATGAGGAGGAGTAAGTGCTAACTTTTGGCAAACCCATTATAAAACATGGTCACAACACTGTGGGACACTGCAAACAACCGTAAATGCAACTGGGGAACTTGTATAAGACTTTCATCAACTTGGTTTTCTGCCACCCAGCTAAGAGGTAATGGTGGTAGTGGTGGGATTCATTTTTTTTTACTACTGGTTCTGTGGGCATGGCTTGGGGGGTGTCGCAGGGGAAGGATGCAGTAAAATCCCCGGTCAGAGGTGGTATTTGCTGGTTCTCCAAACTACTCAAAAATTCCACTACCGGCTCTCCAGAACTGGTCAGAACCTGATGAATGCCACCTCTGAATGGTGGGTAGGAGTAGGGATAGATTACACTTTTGCTCTGCTTATTTTTTGAAAATACATTCTTAGAATTCTTTATTGGCCAAGTGTGATTGGACACACAAGGAATTTGTCTTGGTGCAAATGTTCTCAGTATACATAAAAGAAAAGATACATTCATCAAGAGTCAAGAATCATAAGGTACAACACTTAATGATAGTTATAGGATACAATCTTATCTATGTTTATTAAATAAGTTGGAAACAACTTGACATTAAAAAAAGAAAAAAGAAAGGGACAGCATTTGTCCAACCAATAATTTATCCATTTCAGAAGTTTAAATCCATATTAAATAATGTTTTTGGGGTTTAATGAGGGTAATTATTTCTTTTGAGGGACGTGCTTCTTATTATCAGTAGTTACACAGTAGGTCCATCACACAACCAAGATATCATACCTGGAAAGAAAATGTAAATATAGTCAGCAGGATATGAGACAAGACGTTGATAAGGTTTTAGACATGACTTGTCAAGAAGACTGAACATGCAGTACTGATGTTAGGAGCACCTTTCCAAACAGACCTCAGAAAATGATCAACCCACCCATTTGCTTTTCTGTAAAGAAAGTTAGCACCCACCCCTCTCCTAGAATAATGAAACATTCTAGGAAATATTAAAGAGAATACTGCAGAATACTGTATTTCTCTGGATGACAAAAGGAGAAACATGTTTTTAAAGACAAAACACCTCCCTGTCGCCAGCAGATATTTGGTGCACATTAAGACTGGGTTAGCCTGTCCACAAAACAAAAGACCTCAGATCCAGGGATGGGATTAAGACATGACTCTCCAGAACATAATACAATTAGCCCTCTACCCATCGAGCAACAGAACTCACCACATGGCACCTGGGGATATTACATCACCCAGCACAGTTCAACCAAACTTATCTCAGAGAAACTCCTAGGATTTGCACATGACCCCTGTGGGAAGATACCCCCAAAAAGCTGAATTCCATATATATATATGTTTTCTTAAGTTTTCGCAGGTACTTACATGTATGCTGTTCAGCTTCCTTCGGGTATTATCCCATGTCATTGTAGTGCTTTTATTTTTAAAGGTGTAGCATACGTTTCCAGCAGAAACTCAATCTGCCATCATCAGGCCTTTCTGTATTCTGAGTTCACATTCTGTTGAGTCACAGGCATATCAGAGCCATTAGTTTTAAATTGTGCTAGCCACTCTGCGTGCCAGGATGGGTTTTTTCCTTCATCCTGATTGGTTGGGATTCCTTGGTCTGTGTTACGGTGTCCCTGGAGTTTGGTTTGATTGGTATTCTGTATTTCTTCTGTCTGTTTTGTGGCTTTGAATATGTGGCAACACTGTGTTCCTGGTATTGGAGTTGCTTTCAGTGCAAGCTTGTGCTTTGAGTAAAAGGAGATGGCTATCATCTCTATTAGAAACCAAGGTTTACATTTAATCTGCGGTGCCTTGTTGGGTGTGTTTTGAGCTGGAGGTATCAGGAGGCGTCGTGTTTGGGCCAGGTGTTTTGCCTGGCTTGTGGTGTGGAGATCTTTCTATTTGAGAAAGTGCAGAGCTTCCAAAATGATTGACTATCTTGGTGGAATCAATCTTCTATTCATGCTTTCAGGTCTTTTTTCAATCTCTATGGCTTCTCTTATAATTCTGTGGCTGGGGTTTTCAAGCCGGTGATTTTGCTTTTTGTGGATTTTGTGGATTTTGTGGATTTCACTCCATGTGGTCAGCTACCCAGAATCACATGTGCTTGGTGGTTCTGCTTCACCGTTAAATCATCCTTCCAAGCAACCTCCATGTTTCCAGTGTCCTTCTCCCCACTTGGAACTGAACCCAGATGGACATTTCTTCCAATACCTGTGAGTGCCAAGCTTATTTTCCACTTGCTTGCTCTGTGGAATCCAAACATTTATGTTTCCTCTCTATGTAAAAGCATTGTGTAAGCTTTCCTGTCTCCTCCCCACTGTTTACCTTGTCTTTTGAAGCTCTTGCAAAACATTTCATAAGGGATTTGTGGCATCTGTACAGCTTTCTAGAATGTTAAGTGCAGAAACTGCACAGAAATCCCTATGTACCTCTTAGGAACGGTTACCTTTCACAGTAGTTTTGGATCTTACACAACCTATTATACAACTTGTTGATTTGGAAAAAAGGGAAATCTCACGTCAAAGTGAAAGCTTAATCTCTCTTTCTCCATGGACTCTTCTATGGTACAAGCCTCTGCATGTTTACAGAGAAGTAATTCCATGAGGACCAAGCAATTATGTCTCCCAATGTCACTTTCATGAATTAGAAAATAACATATCATTTTTAAAAAGCAGCAATTCTTGCTGAATTCTTAACTGCATCCAATATTGTTTATGTTCTATTAATCATTGGTACTTGGGGCACAATCCAACAGCTTTATCACCCTCAAGTAATAAACCTGAAAATCAGTAGTAAGACTGCACTCTTTGTTTTAAAGATCATTTCAGAATATCTAGTCTATATCATATTGGGGTTAACTATAGGGAGGATGACTTATTATGAACATATCCGACTGTCTTTTTTATATTTATTTGAATTTTTTGTATCACTTTTATGATACTTGACAATGGTCAATTGACTTAATAATGTTTCTCTCTCCTTCTCTCTCCCTCTCTCTCTGTCTCCCTGGTCTTTCTCCCTACTCTCTCTCTTCCTCTCCCTCCCTTCTCTCTATCTCTCTCCCACCCTCCTTCCTCTCTCTCTGTCTCTCTCTCCCTTCTCTCTCTCTTCATCTCTACCCCTCTCTCTATCTCCCCTCCTCTCCCCCTCCTCTCTGTCTCCTTCTCACAGGAGCCAAGGAAACTTTCTACCTTATACCTCGAGTACCAACACAAGGGCATTACTTACCAAGTCTGGCGTCTTTCAGGAGGAGAGATCATTTGAGACTTGTGTACAATTTTGTTTATTTGCAAACATACAAATAGAATATAACTGGGGGGAGAAAACAGCACAGACAGCTTTTAACATTGTTATTAGAGAAGGGTCATTACTGGGTTTTTAAAGCACAGGCCAACCTAACTTATTTATATCTTCATATTTCCTTTTTTTCTTTTTTAATGTTTTAAATTTGTCTTTCTCTCTTTGCTGCTCCAGGAGTCTCAAAGTGTTGCTATCATCTCTCATTTTTCCCAACAAGATCCAGCATGGCTCTTTCCATCTCACATTTCTGAGATAAGTGTTTCCTGGTGTACTTAGCACATTTTACTGAAGCTTAAGTTCTGCCTCAAATGTATTCACAGTGACTCCATTAACTAGGAGGAACATAGTTGCATTGTGGATACATCAGGATATAAAAACCTTGAGTAATTGCTTTTCAGAAATGAGATATGAATAAATTCTGCAACCCAGCACAGTATGACTACAAGTATATACAGATACAGTAGATAAAAGCTGAGTTCTCTTCACTAGGAAGATTGACGTTAGCCAAACACTGCTGATCATTCATACCTAGATAAATCCACTAGGAATTACCAAGGACATAGGATAGTTTGGGAAGTTGAAAGAAAAAAAATATCCAAGAAGAATCAATGGCAAACCAATTCCATAATACAAGCAAGAAAATTGTATGGAGCATAAGCTAAAATATACTTCATTTATACATTTTTCTTTCACTGCAATGCAAAGTGATATTGGAAGAAGATGGCTTTTGCTGACAACCTCAAGATTAATGTGGTGCAATGAGCTGCATGAATTCTGAAGACAGTATTGCAATGTGGGGATCTAGAGCATGGCTCAGAATCACAAACAAGTATACCTGCTCCAAATGATGGATCATTGAACATATCAACCTCAGTTTTCATTCAAGGCAATGAAATGACCAAGCTCAAATTCCCCTACTTAAAACACATTATGCAAAAATGTGGCTCTCTGGAGAAGGCTGTTCTGTTGGGGAAGGTGAAACAAAAGACATGAAGGGGAGAACCAACAACAAGGTGGATAGACTCAGCTACAGGGACGATAAGTACATCATTAGAAGGCATGAAAAACCAGGTAAAGAAACAAAACTGTGTTTCTCCATGGATTGAGAAAATCTAGCTATATAGTTGCTAGGAGTTGAAAATAACTTGATGGCATATCAATAAATTCACCAATTAATCCACACCCTGTCTTTTTCTTAATGTTCTTTCTTTTTGATCAATATTTGGATTCCTATTTTATACTTAAGACTAGTTAGAAAGTTTTACCTATATGACTAGATCAGGCCAATCCCTTTCATTTAGGATGATTAGCATGAGAGTAATTTCTTACATTGACACCAACGCAAGGGGTTTCTTCACAAAAGAAAGAGATGTATAGTGGAAAAATTGGGGGAAGAAGTGGTTTGCTGCCATAGAAAGTGGTTTTCTCGTGTAACCTGCAAGAAAGGATAGTTGTCCATAGAGAAACTATTTCTTGAAATCGGGTTAATTTCGTTAAACCAGACCATGAGATCAAGACTATTCCTTATGTGTTCTCTATGGTTGCTTGGAAAGAACAATGATCTCAAGGTTCTGCCCACCAAAATGATATTTTTCATTGCCATAGGGCTGTGATCAGGGGTGGGATTCTACCAGTTCATACCTGTTCGCTAGAACCAGTTGTTAACATTCTGACCAGTTCAGAGAACCAGCTGTTAGAAGAAATTACTGGCCTAATCCTGTCAGGAAGGCAGGAAGGAAACATTCTGGTGTTGCTTACAGAAACTGCCTCTCCATTAACCCTTATTACATTCTTCGCAGGACGAGACTTTCTGTCTCAGGAACATCTCTGAACTTTTCTTTCCCTCCTTTGCTGGTACTTTGCTTGTGTGGAGTGACCATTCAAAGTTACAATGGCACTGAAAAAAATGACTTATGACCATTTTTCACACTTACAACTGCTGCAGCATCCCCACAGTCATGAGAGGCCAGGAGAGGAGATGCGTGCCTTGATGTGAGTGATATTGAGTTAGCCATGCCCAGCCAATAACATGACCACCAAACCATGCCCATCAACTAAGCCATGCCCACAGAACCGGTTGTTAAAAAGATTTCAATCCCACCCCTGGCTGTAATGGCGAACCTATGGCACGCATACCAGAAATGGCATGCAGAGCCACTTCTTCTGGCATGTGAGAGGTCACCCAGAAGAGCCCCACTGCACACTCACATGTACACTGCTGTCCGACAGCTGATTGTCAGGTATCTGGTGTGCATGCATGGGGGCCAGGGATGCACAGGAGACATGTGCACATGTGCACATGCGTGATGTGTGGGGATCTCGTGTGCATGCACAGAGACATCAGCACATGCAGGGGGATCACATGTGCATGTGCAGGGGGCATGGGGGCCCCTGCGTGCATTGCCTTCTGAGTGCTGGCATGCGAGTGCATGTGCATTTTTCAGCACAGGAGCCCAAAAAATTTAGCCACCACTGTCATAGGGTCTATTTCTCGTGATAATAAATATATTAAAGCTGTAGTAGACAGACTCAATTTTTTAATAAGTGGTAACTGGAAAAAGATTGACAAGCATTTTCCTCTCTGACAAAGAGAATAAACATCTTAACCCAGAATTCTCTATGCCTTTAAAAATCAACTGTTACATATTGAAGTGTAGTGAAATATTTGTCACCAATTTCCTCTATGGTGAAGAGGTTCTCTTGATTACTTCCAATTCTCTTTGCTCGTCCTGCTTTAATTTTTATTACTTTGTTCAATCTAGATCTGTTTTTGCTCTCTCCTTCTTTGAGGGGGGAACCGGGGTGTGTGTCTTTGCCAGTTTGTTGTAGTTTAACTGTAGTCAACTGTTCCTGACTGAATAACCTGTGTTATTTGTTCATTTTGGTTTCTTTTCAAAAGGAATACTCAGGTAAAGTTAAAATTGAGGCAGCTGTCCAAAGACCTACTGACATCAGTGTTGTCCTATCACTTCCAGGAACTGACTGCATCTTGGTTAAGCGAATTGGTTAACATTAATCATATCTTTTCTTCCAGTGAGTCCCTTAGGAGGCTATTCATGGATTAATAAGGTCCTTCAGAATCACACTGTTTACTAGGGAGTTACAATTCAGAAACATGTGCAGATCATTTCAGAATAGTTTTTATTCACATCCTTGGATGTACACACCTGTTTCCCTACAAAATAATCAGCCAAATACATTTGAAGCACCATTAGCTATATCAAAGACTTCCCAAAGTCCTTGTCCATTATTGGAAATACACAATCCAGCAGGTAAGTTAACAACAACATGTCTTTCTATCCTTAAAACACCTTACAGTCTCAGCATATAACAGCTGCAATATCTCTCTCCAGCCCATAATTATCTGGGTTTTGAACAATCTTGTCCAAGGAAGAGTTCTTAGAAATGAAAATACTTGGTTTGGACATCCTCTGTTCACCTAAACATTTGTAAAATTATGTTTTTTCAGCTTAGGCATAACAAGAGCTTATTTAAAAATACACACAAACATATGAGCCAGGATTGCCATATTTTCTGTCTTTGACTTTCTCTATTCCATAGCCTTCAGATATTTGGTACAATTGTTAGAAATGGACACCTGCTTTGGGAAAAGCCTCCCTAAGCAATTATTTAGTACACCAGTTTTCAGACTGTGCATTTCTATGTAATTTACTTTGTTGAAATGAATAGGAGTTAGATAAATGTAATGAATGGTAGATTGTATCCAAGAGTAGCAACAGTTTATTTTATTTTATTTTGAAAAATCTGGAATAGTTTTCTGTCCAACTTGTTTCCAAGCAACAGCAAATGCTACCTCAATTTATTTAACAGGCAGTGGTGATCATAACAGGTGTTGCTTTTTAGTTCTTTTCAGTTGCTCATTAACCATAATCTTTAACAGTTCACCCTATTTTGCTCATACCTTGCTATTGATAAAAGATGTGACACTGTTTACATAAACATCCTACAGTGTAAAATGAAATATCTAGTGCCTCTCTTTTCTCCAGAATTTTTTTTTTATTTTTGCAAAGCTGTTGAGTTAGGGCAATAACCATTGATTTAAAAATATCCTCAGCCCTTATAATGACATTTCTACGCAGAACATAGAATCATGGGGCCAGGAGAGGCTTGGATGTCTTGTAGTCCAGAAGACAAACTGTTCCATTGGTTAATTGATCTCACCATCAGGAAGTTTCTCCTGAATGAGCTTCCACCATTGCTTCTTGTCCTGCTTTCAGGGGCTTTGATCTACTCATGGCCTCTTAGTCCTGAACATAGATATATGTTAAGGATTTAAGAACAAACTCGACTCTCAAGTTTGAGTGTCATGATTGACTGAAGACATCTCTGCAAACAGTGGAGACAGACCACCACAGTGAAGAAAGAAAGACCACCAATAGACGGATCCTTCACAACCTATCTGGAGAAGGAGGGAACAGGAGATTGCCTAAAAGCATTCCAAATGACAGCTTCTCATGAGGGGATAGTAAAACAGCATTCTCTCATGGCACTAAACACCAAGAAACATAAGGACATCTTGCTCTTAGTTGTGGTGAACACTTAAAAAGGACACTAAGCAACTGAACTCAATTAGTAATCTTTTTTAGAAATGATCTATATAACCACCTCGTGTATATATGAGACCTTCAAATCACTGAGTTTGACATCTGCTAAATTTTATCTTCTTTCCCTGACATAAGAACTTTTGAGTAGAGATTTAAGAATTTAAAAATGGTATATAATTGGTAAAAGAAAACTGATTTAAGAAAGTTACAAAGACTAGAAAACTAGAGAAATTTTGAACATATGTACTTTAATTAGATTTGAAAACAAGTATATAATTAAATAATACATCTAGGGACTAAAGGACCAGGCAGAAAGACCGAATATGTATCCATCAACATGCAAATTAAGGTTTTAAAATGACCAACCCTGATATAACTTTGAGTTACTTAAAAGTATCTTTGAAAAAATATCTTTGGATTGAGTTATTAATAACTAATATCTTAGATATCTTTAAGTCCCAATAAATTATCTTTAGAAGATGTTTTAAAGGTTTTAACGATTTTAAAAACTAACTTTTAGCTGACACAGATGTAATAGGACTTGAAAGTATGGAATATAATAAAACTGAAGATTATTAAAACAAAAATACAACAGATAAAGCAAAAAAAGGACTTGGACAAGGAGCCGTTGTGACAAGAAATTCTAAAGGATACCTCTTTATTGGATTTACAAAGTGGCTTGGTAATGGATCTGAAGAATTTTTGGGAATGACAAAGGTTGATGAAAGACCATAATCTGTGACCATAATCTATTGGAATGAATTAAAAGCCAAAAATTTGAAGCACAAAAGAAAGTTGGATTATTTGATCAGGGATAAAATATTTATTTGACATTTTGTTGCTTCTAATAAACCTTTTGCTGAACCAAGGCTGAAGTGATGATGATTTTTGAATTCTAGATATAGATATGGGTTAGGTTACAGAAAGAAGAGCTTTTTTCTTTACAATTTAAAAAGAGGATGAATTATTATCATGTTAGTTTATGCTCAGTGTAATAAAGGTTGGAAGTCACTATTATTTTTTTTGTTTCCCTTTCCTTTTCTCTAATATTCTCTTCCTTGTTTTTTTCTTTCTCTTGCATTTTTAAAACTTCTTTCTTTTATCTTTTAGTTCAATTTGCATATATTCTACTATGTCTGTTAAATACTTCATATATTATGTCTATCTCACTTATTACTTTATAAGCAATTCAAAACAGCTAACATATATAATACTCCTTCCTCCTCCTATTTTCCCCCCAATTTTCCTTACTGTGAGGTGAGTTGGGCTGAGACACAGCAATTGGCGCAAGGTCACCCAGCTAGTTTTCATGCCTAAGGCAGGACGAGAACTCCTAGTCTCCTTGTTTCTAGCCTGGCAGCTTAACCACTATACCAAACTAGCTCTCTTTACTTATATAAAGAACAGACTTGACTCTCTTCCATTTATATTTTTCAACACAAGGCTGACTCAACTGAAAAAACCCATGTTTTCCCCAAAACAGATGACATAGCCTGCTTTTGATTTTGCTGTTACTTTTTTTTTCCTTTCAAAGTCCAGTTTGTAATTTTTTTAGCAGCAATATAGAAGTAGATCAGCATTGTCTTCTTGGAAGACTTTTTTTTTTTTACTTCCCAGGCTAGCCTCCAGGCTGGAGTTTTCTTGCTGATTCCATTGCAGAATTCAAGAAATCTCATCCAGAACAGAGATCACCAGCCAATGACAACTGGGTGCTGCCACCCATCCAGGGATAAAGGAAGAAATATTTCAATTAAGGATCAAAATCAAACACTCCTGCTTTTTTCATTGAGGGCACTAGTGCTTCTGAAATCTAACACTAGCTTGAGGTTGCACATTATATCCCAAAGTTCTCCAAGCTGCTATGAAATTATAGCATCCGAACGTTACCAACTCAGCTTGAATCTGAATTGACAATGCTCAGGTAGGAAGCAGATCTCAAGTAAAATGAAATAACGAGTTTTATTACCTACAGTTTTATTACCTACAGTTTATTACCTACAGTGAGTTTTATTACCTACAGTTTTCCAAATGTCTGTTTCTTTAATTGTAGACCAGAGGGATTGCAAAAAGTATGTTATCTTTTCAAAGCCAGAAAGCCAGAGGTGGTATTTAGCAGGTTCTGACCAGTTCTGGAGAACCGGTAGCAGAAATTTTGAGTACTTCAGAGAACTGGCAAATACCACCCCTGACTGGAGATTTTACAGTATCCTTCCCCTGCCACACCTACTAAACCACACCCACAGAACCGGTAGTAAAAAAAATTGAATGCCATCACCGCAGAAAGCACTGTCTGTGGGCAGCATTCTTTTCAATAACCTGTTATTCTGTAGCGAAATGGATTTGATATGGTGAAATAAATTGTTTCCATCACTGTGGTAGGAATACACAATACAGGACACATCACAGAACCACACACCTATATAAATATCAAGATGTCTCTGTACATGTATCCAATTCCGAGGTTTTGGGCTAGACTGGAAATTAGAATAAAAACTTTAAATCTGAAGAAGGCAAAAGGCAAAGTACTTCTGTTTTGGATGTGGCATAATTTTGACCAGAGCTTTCTTAATGCATGGGCCTGATGGCCACTTGCCCATAGGACCCATGAGCATAGGGGCTCCATACTAATCTGTGTATGTTAACCCTTCAATGCACCGTGTATCATATAAATACAGCAACATATTTATTACATATTTATTTGTTGGAAGTGCCAA
The DNA here is from genome assembly GCA_004320025.1 of Laticauda laticaudata. NCBI lineage: Eukaryota > Metazoa > Chordata > Lepidosauria > Squamata > Elapidae > Laticauda > Laticauda laticaudata. The sequence goes on along the minus strand of BHFT01006978.1, from coordinate 51,297 downwards.
TAAAAGAAATATATGCTTAATTTTATCAACCATTTACATTTTTATTCTTGTGAGTAGTTGTCGTAGGGGCCCCAGTACACTGCTTTGCCCAGGGTCCCTAATGCTGTAGAGATGGCCCTGGTTTTGACATATAGTTGGCATGGATGTGACATTCTGCTTGTCCTGTAGAGGACAGAGATTAACCCATAGCCAGTCTTTTTAATTCCTATGTGTGGATTAATTGGTTTCTTCTTTTCCTTTGTCTAAGGTAGTAAGATGTCTTGGATCAGCTAAACGGACCTTTTTTCCATCCATTTATACCACAATTCTTCAACATTGCCAAGAAAACTGTATAGCTATAGCCATGTAATCGCCGGCAGCTGAATATTACTTTTTATGCTAACATGGATTTTCCAAGTGACTTTGCAAAGGCTGTCGTGATGACCCGGGGCATGGCACGAAGGCAACACAGTCAGATAATCAGTAGGAGTCCCTTTATTATCTCCAACTTTGCCCTCAATGTTCTGGTTACCTTCTGGCTGGNAAGGCAACACAGTCAGATAATCAGTAGGAGTCCCTTTATTATCTCCAACTTTGCCCTCAATGTTCTGGTTACCTTCTGGCTGGAGAAAAACTCTCCCAGGACCAGTGATTGGCTTCAGAGAATCAAGTCCAAAACGTGATCAACAAAAACTGTAACTATAAGTCCAATCAAAGCAAAATGAGATGATTAATTTGGCAGAGTAGAAGCAAGAATTCCAGACGTGAAGGCACGACAATAACGCAACATGTTTGGGAAGATGCCAGAAAAACAGATAACTAAAATTAATACAAGATAAACTCATATTTGTTGCCAGCAACTGCCACACTCAGCATGCATGTCTTTTAAACTCATTCCTAGGTGTGGCTAATGAAGGGAATCAGGGCCCTTCCTCCCCCATAAGCCACACAACCCATGTTGCCCTCCCTGCATGCCCTAGGATGAAGAGAGGATGGGCCTGGGTCTTCTTTTGAACTTCCTCTCCCTTGTTCTATCTCTTCCCTGCTCTGCCCTGCCCAGCCAGACTTTGTCCTTCCCCAGTTTCCTCCACAGCCAAGGGAGCCACACTTCTACTTCCTGTCAGCTGTTTGTTTTCCTCCTCAGATTCAGACTCTGACAAGGGCACGACAGCTGTACTGAATAAAAGCCAGAATAAAATGATTACTAATTCTGGGCCATACACATATAACCAAAAGTCAACATCACATCATATTTATGTATGTCAACTGATATAATTAAAAATATATATACTGCAATTTAAATAGGAAAGAAATACATTCTATCATAATGCAGATCTTACTTGATCTTTTTGGCTTTTGCGGCATCAGCAAATTCAGGAAGCTGAAGGAGAGAGAATTGCCAACTCCTCACACTGTACCAGATCTGCCGGGAGAGGATAGTGCATTGCACATCCATTGATATAATAATACAGATCAGATTAGGACATTGTTGGTGCAATTATTCTAAAATGGCATCTGAAGCCACAAATGCTGTGGCAGAAAAGCCAAAGGCTGGGTAGTAAGAATTTGTTTATAGGCCACAGTTTCCACTCCTGAGTTCTCATGCCTCCATGTGTATCTGAACCATAAAAACGAGGACAAGTACATTGATTGCTGGTTACTATCAGCAGGACATGTATGAAAGCATGAGAACTGGGCAGCCTCTTTAATTAAAGCCTGTGCTTTCAGGTAAGCTCTGAGACGGGCAGGTCCACTCACATCCGTATTAATGTACTTCCATTGTATTTAACACGCCTCAACGTTTTCAAAAATGGCCTTATCCATTTGAGCTGTAGAAAATAATTGCCTTTCTTTAAAGTTACAGAGGCTTTCTATAAAATGCAGTTTTGCCTCTCCCAAGCTGCAGAGTTGTAAAAGGAGAGCAAAAGATACCCAGAGAAACACCATTTTCAGGGGACACCTATATGAAATGCAGACTCAGTGACGTGATTGTAGTTGGAACCACAAATGGCTGGTTGTGGTTGCCCTTACCGAGAGAGTGTGCATTAATGGCTCCACTTCACTCTTAAGCAGGGGGGTCCACAATTTATTGTAAAAAAAAAATCAAGATGGTGACCATTGACTGGGGATCAACACCCTGGTTTTTATTATAATATATATATATATATTATAATAATATAATATAATATATTATATATATATATATATATATTTGTTTTCTGAGGTTTTCGCGAGTATTTGTATGTGGATCTCTGGTTATTCGCGGTTTTCTCCCGCGTAGAATTGGAAGTATCTAGGCAACGTTTCGATGAAGTCTCATTCATCATCTCAGGCTTGTTTCTTCAGCTTCTGTGCTTCTCAGAGTGATGTGAGCTTGCAGCTGCTTTCTTCCTTTTTAACTGCTAGTGGGGTGTGACTTGATTGGGTGGGGTTTGGCTGTTTCGGATTGGTAGGGGGGTTGGCTGTGTTCTGATTGGCTGGGGGTGTGTTCTGCTTAGGTGGGGGCCTGGCTGTGCTCAGTTAGTCTTAGTTGCTGGGATTTGAGCTGGTGAGCTGTGATCCTGCCTTTGGCTTCGTGTTCGTGGTCGTGCCACATCTTCATGGTGGGTGTCAGTTTGCTTCTTGTATGGGTCAGAGGGGTTTGAAGTGGGTAGTGGTGCAGCTGCAGTATGGCTTCTGGTTCGTGTCGTGTCTCCTCTTCGTGGTGGGTGTGAGTCTTTTTCTCGCGTGGAAGTGTGGTGGTAAACATCTTGTGTGGGCACTTGTGGGTGTGGTCTCTGGTGTCATTCTTCATGTTAGGTACTCGTTTATTAATGAGGGCAGGTTTCCAAATGGTTGGTAGGCGGGAGGTATCATCTCGTTTATCAGCTGTTGTGGCGTTTTTCTATCTCTATGGCTTCTCTGATTATTCTGTTTGTTGAAGTGTTCGGTTTTGGCGATGGTTCTGGTATTTTTAAAGTCAATTCATGTCCTGTGGCTTTGAGGTTGTGGACCAGGGAAGAAGGTCAGTTCTCTTTTTCTGATTGAGTTTTTGTGTTCTTCAATGCGTGCACTAATTTCTTCTGTTAGTTTGTCCTATGTTATGTAGTGGGGCAGGCAGTGCAAGGGATTTCGTATACTCCTTGGTTTTCTAACTCGATTTTGTCTTTTGGGTTTCTTAGGATGGTGGATATTTTTCTGTTTTGTGCAGAATGCTGTTTTAATGTGTGTTTTTGGAGGATCTTGCTGATTTTGTCTGTAGTGCCTTTTATATATGGGAGGAGGGCTTTGCCATTCTCTTGTTCTCTGTCTTGGCTTTTGGTTGGGGTTTCTTTTGATTAGGTGGGTAATCTTCTTTTTTGGAATCCATGGCTGTAAGTACATTAGTGAGAGTGTGTAGTTCGGTTTTTAAGTGTTGTTCATCGCTAAGCATTTGTTCTGGAGATGAGTGTCTTGGCTACGGAATTGATCTGTGCTGGGTGGTGGTGTGAGAGTGCATGTAGAATAGCGGTTAGTATGTGTTTTCTTCTGGTAGATGGGTGTGTCCATCTGGTAGATGGTGTGTACCAACCCAGCGACCTACTAGTGAGCTTCGATGTCATAATCCCTCTTCACCAAGTGCCTATAAAAGAAGCCTTGACAGCCATCCAAAACAAATACAACCCCCCCAAGTACATCCTAGATCTTTACCAACCACTGCCTTATCCAATACATACTTCACCTACAATGTCAAAATACAAACAAATAGAAGGAGCAACCCATGGGATCACCCCCTCACCTGTCATCGCAAACCTCTACATGGAACACTTTGAAACACAAGCTCTAGAAAAATATGATCACAAACCCAAACTCTGGCTCAGATACGTAGATGACACCTTCATAAATCTGGCCACACGGGAAAGAAAAACTGAAAAACTTCCTCACACACCTCAACAGCCTACACCCCAAAATACAATTCACTATGGAAACAAGAAGCCAACAATCAACTTCCCTTCCTAGATGTCTTAGTGTACAAAAAAATCCAATGGCTCCCTAGGACACACCATCTACCAGAAGAAAACACATACTAACCGCTATCTACATGCACTCTCACACCACCACCCAGCACAGATCAATTCCGTAGCCAAGACACTCATCTCCAGAACAAATGCTTAGCCGATGAACAACACTTAAAAACCGAACTACACACTCTCACTAATGTACTTACAGCCAATGGTTCCCAAAAAAGAAGATACCCACCTAATCCAAAAAAGAAACCCAACCAAAAAGCCAAGACAGAGACAAGAGAATGGCAAAGCCCTCCTCCCATATATAAAGGCACTACAGACAAAATCGCAAGATCCTCCAAAAACACAACATTAAAACAGGCATTCTGCACAAACAGAAAAATATCCACCATCCTAAGAAACCCAAAAGACAAAATCGAGTTTAGAAAACCAAGGAGTATACGAAATCCCTTGCACTGCCTGCCCCACTACATACATAGGACAAACTAACAGAAGAATTAGTGCACGCATTGAAGAACACAAAAAACTCAATCAGAAAAGAAGAACTGACCTCTTCCCGGTCCAACACCTCAAAGCCACAGGACATGAAATTGACTTTAAAAATACCAGAACCATCGCCAAAACCGAACACTTCAACAACAGATAATCAGAGAAGCCATAGAGATAGAAAAACGCCACACAGCATGAATAAACGAGATGATACCTCCCGCCTACCAACCATTTGGAAACCTGCCCTCATTAATAAACGAGTACCTAACATGAAGAATGACACCAGACCCACACCCACAATGCCACAATCAAGATGTTACCACCACACTTCCACGCAGAAAAAAGACTCACAACCCACACAGAAGAGGAGACACGACCACGAACCAAACCATACTGCAGCTGCACCACTACCCACTTCAAACCCCTCTGACCCATACAAGAAGCAAACTGACACCACCATGAAGATGTGGCACGACCACGAACACGAAAGCAAACGGCAGGATCACAGCTCACCAGCTCAAATCCCCCCAGCAACTAAGACTAACCTGAGCACAGCCAGGCCCCCACCTAAGCAGAAACACACCCCCAGCAATCAGAACACAGCCAACCCCCCTACCAATCAGAACACAGCCAAACCTCCCACCCAATCAAAGTCACACCCCCACTAGCAGTTTAAAAGGAAGAAGCAGCTGCAAGCTCACATCATCTGAGAAGCACAGAGCTGAAGAAACAAGCCTGAAGATGATGAATGAGACTTCATCGAAACGTTGCCTAGATACTTCAATTCTACGCGGGAAAGAAACCCGAATAACCAGAGATCCATATATATATATATATCACCCAGTCATGGTCACCATCTTGATTTTTTTTTTTACAATAAATTGTATATATATATATATATATGCATAACACATGAGATACACATAAAAGTGGAGGGTGCTTCAATCACACCAAATAGCCTCCATTTTGCCTGTTTAACCAGATCCTGCAGAATCTAGCATTGCTCTGGAGCAGGGGTGTCAAACTTGATTTCACTGAGGGTCACGTGAGGTTGTGTTTGACCTCAGGGGGCTAGGGTGAACATGGCCAGGGTGGGCATGATCAACGCAACATCACTCATGTCAGGGCACCTGTGGTGGTCCAAGCGCTCTGCCAGCATGTGCAGCCCTCCTGAGCTCCGTTTTCGCTGGCAGAGGGTTGCAGGAGGCCCTCCCAAGCTCTGTTTTCACCGGCAGAGGGCTGGTCCTTTGCTGTTCCCAGGGTGGCCCTGTGGGCCAGATCTGATCACCCCATGGGCCGGATCCAGCCTGCAGGCCTTGAGTTTGACACCCCTGCTCTGAAGGGAAATCTCAAGTTTCTCAGACTATTGCTAGTCAACATTGTATCAATGACCTCTTTTTTTCCAGCTCATTCCTTTGTTTCCTGTTTATTTCCATTCAGATTGACGCATCTGCTCCATTTTCTTTGCTACAAAAAGCTTGAGGAGGGTTGCTGCTCTTTATTCCTGCCTCTTGGAGCAAAGAAGCAGCTTCAGAGCTGGTCTGGCTTCTGATAGCATTCAGTCAAACCTGAAGGCCACCTTAGATGAGGCTGCCATTGGTGGACCAAGAGAGTATACACAGAAATGGCACATCCATCTTGCTGTGTGTTCTGTTGTGGGTGAAGGAAGACACACAGCCAAAGGTAACAGTCCAACTTGTTTATTTAGTTAACAGTGTGAACAGAACGGCTGAACCCATCTGACAGTTCCCCTTTTATAGGGGCTGTCAGATGAGCCAGCCAATCACATGCAAGAGGTTTTCCTGCCTAAACTGCANCTGAACCCATCTGACAGTTCCCCTTTTATAGGGGCTGTCAGATGAGCCAGCCAATCACATTCAAGAGGTTTTCCTGCCTAAACTGCAGACCTCAGTGAAAACTTCAGCTATACTAAAAACACAACACTATGCATCTTGGTTGCTTGTAGTTCCTTAACTTCCCCCTTGCTTCTCCAGGAGTCCCTCTGCCTCTTTTTCTTCTTCTCATGATTTGCCTTGTCCCAACAACCTTTCCACCATTAGTTACACATTTATTTATGTATTTATATATGAGACTTATATGGCTGCCTATTAGTGGTGGGATTCAATTTTTTTTACTACTGGTTCTGTGGGCATGGCTTGGTGGGCATGGCAGGGGAAGGATGCTGTAAAATCTGCAGTCAGAGGCAGTATTTGCCTACTCAAAATTTCCACTACTGGTTCTCCAGAACTGGTTCTCTAGAACTGGTCAGAACCTGCTGAATATCACCTCTGCTGCCTATCTTGTATATATAATATAATATCTGGGCAGTTATATAATTATATATATAATTATATTATATATAATATATATATTATATATAATATAATATCTGGGCAATTCACCACTATCCACTCCCTGGTTTCTTTATGCTCACTCTAGTGATCATCTCTATTTCCAAAATCATCTTGATTTTCCCAATCCTAACTTTCTAAAGCCAGACACTAAGTTATGAGGTGGGACAGAATGTTGAAGTTGAATTGAAGAAGACCTGGAGCAGGTTTCCCCAGTGCCTCCTCTGAATGACCCTGAAACACATATTTAAAATTTGAAAGAATTGCTCAGGTAAAAGATCATCCAAAACCTCAAGCTGATTGTGATAGGTCTATTAATACACAATAAGTTGATCCTCATTCCATAAAGACCACAGTCTAATCTCACAGCACATTCAACCTGTAATGTACTCAGTGTATTTTACAATGAATTAGAGAATAAGCCTCTCTCTTGCCAGACCCCTTTGCTTTTCCTCATATGAACATATAATAACTCCATTACTATGTTGACTATAGTAATGAAGAGGAATTCAGTGGAGAAAGCAGATATTGGCAAGAGTTCGCAGTAAAAGGAAACCAGGCCACCAAAGAACATGATGGCTGGACCTGGACTCTATCAAAGCTGACACCAGAATAGAAAAACTCAAAGAAGCAATGCAAGACTGGAATATGTGGAGACACCTGGTCTATAGAATCTCCAAGAGTCAGACAAGACTGAATTATAAGATCTTCATTATGTTGACCATATCACTGTGGCTGGCTTACAGTCCCTGTTTGTAGCCATTCAGTTGTCCTTTTCATTTAGACAGAGAAGAAAACCAAAGACACAATTCTTTACTTCATTGTGTCCAGACCAGAAAGCCATGGTTAATCGCTTTTAAATAAGCAATATTTAATTCAACTTAGCCAAGTTTTGTATGACATTAAAACAGTTGTATGAAAGGAGAGAAGATTAGCACTCCCCTTGATAAGGATGGAAGAGGTCCTTGTGGTCTTTGCAACACACATATGGTTAAGGTGCTGCCACTTAAGGCTAGATCCCACTGGCCGATGGACGCAAAACATATGCAAAAAGGACACAGCGGATGAGCAAAATTTTGGGGGTGGCTCCATCCGTTGTCATCCACTCCCAAAAGTGGTGAAAATCTGCATAAACAGAATGGAAAAAAATGGAAAAGAATGGATGGGGTAGTACGTAGCAGGGATGTTAAGCTGATGTTCATAGGAAGCCTAGCGGATGACAGCAGATGGAAGCAGATGACACATCCAAAGGGGTTCGGCAGGAAATTGGAAGCGGACGCATACGAAGGGACAGATGCATAGCGTGATGACGCGATGCATCATGGACGCGAGACGAAACAAACGGATGCGCGAGCAGATGTATATCGGATGCAAAGCGTTCATGCACATGGGGGAGTATGAATTGCACCAGCTCGCAGATATAAAGGATGCAGCTCGACGCAGTCAGCATTCAGAGGAAAGCACGTGCTCCACATACATTTGAAGAACACCATTGTTCATCAGTCACGGAGAAGAAGAACCCAGTGCCTATCTGCACCCTGGCAAGAAGGACAGAACCAGCATCCCACCCCTGCACTGACTCTGAAGCTGCTGCTGGTTGGTGGTGGTGGTTGGTGTGGTGCTGCTGGTGCTGGTTGGTGGTGCTGGTGTGGTGCTGCTGGTGTGGTGCTGGTGCTGCTGGTGCTGCTGTGCTTCTCCTGCTGCTTGGTGCTGCTTCTCCTGCTGTCTGGTGCTGCTTCTCCTATTGCTGCTGCTGTGGTGGACCAGCCCAAGGCCCCAAAGCCCTGCTGCTCAAGCCCTGAAGCCCTTCCAGAGAGGAAGAAGCAAGGCACAGGAGAAGGGGAGAGGAAACAGTACATCCATTTCCGAGGAGCATGAGGAGAGAGTGCTGGAATGGCTGAGGGAGAACGAGTACCTGTGGAGAAGGGCCACAGACTCTATTGCGACACCAAGAAGAAAAGGCAGCTTGGAGAGACAAGGCAGAGAGCCTGGGCTATAGTGCAGATTGTACTCCTGGAATAGTGGAAGCACATGCACACCTGGTATGGCAAGCTACACTCAAAAAATCCAGGCAGGCCACTGTCAAGCTCACTGACGGGAGATGTATGTCATGGCAAGTGCAGTTCCTGGAGGGTGAGGTCGCCACCGAGGAGCAGCCCCTCTAACACCCCTATCCCTCAGACAGCCACAGAACAGCCAATCCTCTTCCAAGACAGGAGCCAGCTAGCCTGTACAGGCAGGTGTCTTCAGAGGGCCATGGCAGAGTCCCCCCGACAGCTGCACATCCCATGCAGAAGACTTGGAGATCCCCTGTCACAAATGGAGGAGAGCGGCAGCCACCAGAGACCAACGCGCCGCCACCCCCACCCCCAGTCAGGGATGCAGGCAGAGAGCGCGACTGGAGGGCCAGAGCCACACTGTTCTCTTGGAGATCAGGGGCACAATGAAGACCAGCACAGAACTTCTCTCTCAGCTGGTCCACTTGGACATAGCATCTCGACGCACCACACCTTCATCACTAGTCGTGAGCCACACCTGAGGGATCTGCCGAGGCCCGAGCCCGGCACAGGTGTGATGAAGGAGAAGATAACAGCACTCTTCTGCAAACCTCAAAGGCTGATGCTGACCTGCTAGGGCTGACCCTAGTTCAGAGTCTGCTCCAGCACCCGGGGAGTGACTCCATGCTGGTCATAATTCAGCCATTAAAGCCTCTCACCTACCAAGGCTATGACTACAGGACTTCCCACACACAACAGACGTTCCCAGTCCAGTCACAGCAACAGCAGACGTTCCCAGTTCCCAAGGTCTTCGGATGCCACAGACACCACCTTACCCAGCTTGCAGACCAAGACAGCCCATAAACTCCTCTTCCTCACTCCACAGCCAAGCCCTCAATGGACAATCTGTCATCAGTCTTGTGGCTGACCTCAGACGTACTGATGAAGGCCTCTAACCTCAGGGACTGAGTCAGCTCTCGGAGAGCTTCCTGAACAGTCCATCCTCTGTTGTACTCTCGGGCTTAACAGCTGAGACAATGACATGATTCAGATGACTGAGAATAGTGCCAGAGACTGAGTTGTTTACTTGTTCACTTCTTTGCTTAAGACACTTTATTGGGTCATTTTGCTTTTTAATAAAGTCATACAGTTTACTTAAGACAGTTAATAAAGGTTTATCTTTGCTTAAACACACTTAATTCAGTTTACTTGTCATTTTGATTATTTAATAAAGTCATAAAGTTACTAAGAATTAATAAAGATATTTGCTTAAGACACTGGTTCATTTTTTTTACTTAATAAAGTGTTGGTGAAAACTTTTAACAATGGTTAAGCCTTTGCATGCTTGTGGATAGATAGGATATTGTGGATAGATAAACTCCAGTGCAAGCATAGTGGACGTGTGGTCCCCATCCCAGCTGCCATAACATATGGACCTTTTTTTATCAATAACAATTTATTCATTGATCAAAACATTTCAAATAAACGAAGGTCTTTATTAATGCCTATTCATTGTAGGGCCACTCAACATACATGGCACAAATCTCATCAGTGTTATGCAACAGTCTCAAGGAAGCATCCATTCATCATCTATCATCCTGTCTGCCATCCACTGCTCCAGCTGGGAGTTGCACCAGTGTTTCAGGAGGTTGCGCTGCTTCTTCCCTTCACGTGAAGCTCTGTTGGGCCTTGTACATCACAGTGTCTACAGTTACGTCCTTGCCTCCATTCACCAGGCTCCATGTCCCCATTCCCTTGCTGACGGGCGACAAGTCTGTTCTGCAACACTGGGTAGCAGGTGCACATGAGATTGTGAAGGATGCAGCAAGCTTCCACGATGCTCCTCACAGTATGTGCCTCAATGCTGCATGGTGGTGAGAGTATCTGAACCTGTTGGCCAGGTCCAAAGGTGTTCTCCACCACCCGTCTTGCCCTGGACAGCTGGAGTTGAAGATCCTCTTCTTCATGGGTGAGGTATCTTGAAATGTATGGCTTCATGAGGTAGGTTCTGAGGGAGAAGGTGTCATCACCAACGATGAAGTAGGACACAATCTTGTGTGTCATTGGGTAGGGGGTCTGGATCTGAGAAACCCATGATGAGGTTGCGTTCCAGCCCATCCTTGAGTCACTTGCATTGTATACTGGCTATCTGAAGCTGACCTTTGCCTGAAGCATCGATGTAGATGAACTTGTAGTCAGCATCAACCATAGCAAAGAGGATGATACTGAAGAAGCCCTTGTATTTGAAATAAGTGGACCCTGAGTTGGGTGGAGCTTTGCGGCACATGCTTCCCATCTATGTCCAATGGTGTGGGGAAAGTTCCACCTCTGATACCACTGTTCTGCAACTTTCCTCCACCTGTTTAAGTGTGGGGCACTTGAGGAGCTCCTCCATGTATTTTTCGATGATGGCCTGCACCACTTCTCTGACCACTTTGCTGATGCTGTGTTGTGCCACTCTCCAGGCATACTCCATGCTTCTGTATGTGGTTCCAGAGGCCAGGTGGCGCAGAATCAGTGCACTTTGAGCAGGGTCCAGGTTGGGGATGGAAGTTGGTGCTAGGCTTGGTCAACCTGGGTCTCAGACGCTCTAACAGATTCATCAAACATGGCTGGTGGCATCCTCATGAAGTGATGGAAGCACGAGGTCTTCATTCCTGAACTCCACCATCAACTGGTCATACAGTCCAAACTGCATTCTTCTCATGATCCATCCTCGGACCACCCTTTGGATGTCTCCTTCTTCTCCTTCTGTATAAAAAAAACTTGAACAGTCTGAACAGGTTTTGGTTCTGTGATGAATGATCGCAGCTATCATATGGACTGTGTCTGACATGGTGGGAACAGTGGATGATGTGAAGACCAGACCAAGGGTAAGAGGTCTGTACAACCACGGCTGCTGGACTCATACTGAGATCCAGATGATTTCCTCCCCCTTTTTATAGGAAATATCGTAGTCCTCTAGGTGTCCTTCTACATACTCTAGACATACTGCAGACAATCCTAAATATCCAAAACATCCCAGACAAACGGTTGTCGTTTTAATCCTTATATATCGAGATGCATACGCTTACATCCTTTCTATTTCCGTGCTACTAAGCGTGTGGACGTTCCATGTACCTTTTGTTTCTCCCTCTTTCGTTTTCAGCTGCAGTGGATGTGAGTTGCGAGGTGCCAGGAGGATGCCGAAAGGATCAGAGGACGTTTAACCGGATGATAACGGACATAGAACGTGTTGCCCATTGTATGTCGCAGATGTACATCGTAGCGGCGGAAATCCGTTCACAAAGTTTTGTGCAGCTCAAAACTTCTTGCACGGATGAAATCTCACTGGGTGGATGCTTGACGGATAGAGCGTATGAAACACTATGCAGTGAGTACAACAACAGAGTGCAATATCGTTTTTTCCAATGGATGGCAAGCTTTTTTTAACGTTTTACATCCTCTTTGCATCCGTTGGTGCAGTGGGACAGGGGCTTTACATCTTGGCTTCTAACCAGTTTAAGGGATGTGCATAAGTGCACAATCGTGCCTACCATCCCTGTCCTATTGTCCCCATTTATTCTTACCTATTTCTTGTACTATTTCCTGTACTTTCCTATACTCATACTATAGGTATAAGAATGTTTATTCTTGTACCTATTATCTTGTAAGTTATTGACAAATCAGATAAATAAAATAAAAAATAAATAAAGTACTTTCTCAGTTTGTAATTAACAGAAAAATAAAGTTGGCATGCTAACAAGATTTGATTTGTTTATTCATACACCTTTAGCTCTTTTTTAAAAAAAGTTTTTTCTTTTATCCTACTTCAACATTCCTTCCTCCTCCTATTTTATCCTACCTACCAAACACTCCTTCCTCCTCCTATTTCTGCCACAACAACAACCCTATGAGGTGAACTGGGCTGAGAGAGAGTGTGCCCAGTCCAAAGTCACAAGTCTGGCTTTCATGCCTAAGGCAGCACTAGAACTCATGGCCTCCCTTTAGTTACAACCACCCGGCAGTGAAAATAATGGATGGTAATCTCATTAGGCTATTTATCAAAAGATGAATATGCTAAAGAAATTTTTAAAAAGCTAAATTAATTATAAAGAATCAGATATATACCATCCCCCACTAAATTCCATGAAGCAGAGTAAATCTGCATGGGTTTTTGCTGAAGCATATTAATCCAGGACGAAAGGGCTAATTTACTTACTTTTGAGAAAAAAGTCAAAATTACATACAGTTAAATTTAGAGGGAAGTATAGATTGCAATCATTACATGTTAAACACAATCCTGTATTTATTATTTTCAGTGTAGCTATGCTGAATAACTGGCATTATATCATTTTACCACAAGAGGGTGCTACAATACAGATTATAAATGATTCAATTACAAGTTTGTTTTTTTTAGGAAAAGTGAGAGAGAAAGACAAAAAGTGGAGGCTGGTTATTTTGTTGGGCAAAGTGAGATATTTATCTCTGGGAATGATAGCATGAATGAAGCAATGCAGTTATTTTTTTAATAAGATGTTATCGTCTGCCTTGCAGCAAAAGCTTTTTTTTCTCCTGTGAAATAGCCTTCTCTCTTTTTACCTAATTCTCAGGATGCTCAAAAAGGTCTTTCAAATTTCTCTTGGGGGTGTTTTGTATCTTATTTTAGTACTGAAGGGAGTGGGGGAATTTCATCAGCCTAGATGCTCGCCAAATTTGTGGCTTCCAACTCGTGGCGTCATGTTGCTGTCATGTAACGTTTCATGACGTTTTTTTCCATTAGTATAATTGGGGTGGGCCTGACCTGCGCAAGACTCATCTGGCCTGCGGGCCGCCAGTTTGACACCCTTGGAGAGAATCCTTACCTGCCTCCCCTCGATGATCTGGCTATATCGGGTTCTTTGTGTTAGATAGTGGGCTGATTGAAGAGGCAGAGGTAATTCTTCGATTTCAAATTCTTTATTACAACAGCAAAACCCAGCAACAGTCCGTCTGACAGCTTGCCCTTTTATAGGGAGCTGTCAGATGGTTTAGCCAATGAAATTAAACTATTTTCCCGCCTTGGTGGTGGACCTTAGTGAAGACTTTATTCCTCAGCTTCATTCCTTCATTAGGATATGCAACACCTTGCTTGTGCGAAGTTCAGTTAATACTTGCTGTCAATCGTGCAAGATGCATTCTGGAAAATATTGAGACATAGATGTAATTTTTGATCCTTTATCCATGAAAAACTTAGATTAAGGATCATTATTTGAAATGCCACCAAACTTTGGGGCAAATGGCTGAATTATGGAAACATGGTTTTCCAATCCAATTTATTTTTTTTTGCAACAGCAATAAAATGTTAGTGTTGAGCTTTTTATATGCTTAAAACCATTTTTTTCATATAATATATGCCTCTCTATAAGCATTTGAAAAAGTTAACTGATTATTGCACATTGAGATCATAACACATTCACTCCCCTTTTCATTGACTATTGACTCTTTCATAATATAGTTAATTAGAATTATTGTATTAATGATATAATGGTTTTGATGGTTCCATATACATATTAATACTTCAGTCTGGACTGCATGAAGCAGAGACTATAATCAGTAAATGCAATTTATTTCACTTCCATTCTGGTCTTGCTGAGTTTGATTTAGAACCAGATTGAATCTGATACATTAATTCATCTGTCGGTTCTTATACATCAGCCCCTGAGCTTATTGGAATTAGTGTATATAGCAGACAGTGTCTAAAACATCTGTTTCATCTTTGTGTAAGCTGGAACTGATGTACTTCGTAAGAGAGTTATGCATGATTTAGTGGCTAATGCGGAACTGTGAGTTTGGCTTACAGCTTAACACATGATTGATATAGGTAGTCCTTGACATATGAAGCCTGCCCATTACAGTTGTGCCTGTCCATTATGGTTGTATATTGTGGCAGTTGCTAAACAATTTTATGGCCTCTTTTGCAACAGTCATTAAGCAAATGCCACAGTTGTTCAGTGCTGGTTTTTAGCAAAACCTTCATAAAATGTAGTCATATGACCACAGGACATTTTAAACAGCCATAAATGTAGACCATGAGGGGACCTGATGGTCAGAACTTCAAAAGTGGGTTGTAACTATCCTCAAAGTAGTTCCTTCATAACTTTAATGGCTGGTAAGGGTTTGATCATAAGGTGAGGATTACATGTACTTCATTGGAAATATTGTAGTAGCTGCCATATTTCTTAGTACATGCATATTTGCAGATTGATTGTGCTATTCCCACTGAGACCACTGCATGACCACTGTACTGTGGTGGCTCAGTATTGCAGGCTAATTCTGCCAACTGCCAGGTGTTCAATTCTGACTGGCTCAAGGTGGACTCAGCCTTCCATCTTTCAGAGGTCGGTAAAATGAGGACTCAGATTCTTGTGGGCAATAGGCTGACTCTATAAACCGCTTAGAGGGGGCTGTAAAGTACTCTGAAGTGGTATATAGGTCTAAGTGTTATAGTTATTGCTAAATATAAGGAGCAAAGTGCAGAAAAAAACAATATGGATATACCTTTCCTCATTCCAGCCCCTCTTCCCCCAAATAAAAAGGGGGAGTTTGTTGTTTATTTGCTAGTTTCTATGTATTTGTCAATTTCAGTCACTCCCCCTCCTTGCGGGGATGGGAGATAGGTTGATGGGAGATACAACAGTAAGTCAGTTGTAGTTTTCTCTGGCTCTATAGCAGCTATCTACTTGAACAATCTCTTCTTCAGGGCAATTTATGTTTTGATGGCTTTCCATGTTTTTGTGTGTGGTATCATTTTAACTTGGGAGTTGTTCAGATGGGGTGTGGAAAGCAGGAAGACAAACCAACCTAGAGAAGTTCAGGCAGAGTCTGAAATCAGATCCACCCTATTTCTGCTGCAGGGCTCTCACTGTGAAGTTTTTCTCCTCTGGCTGTTGATGGACTGGAAACACAAACACAGAGGAAAGCCAATCACAATCCCTGTAATGAACGGTCTGCTTACTCACAAATCAGGACCACAATAAGTTGCCAGGGACTTGGAATATGTAAGCACAAAATAGGCCAGTTAAGGATTGATAATGCAGACTGCAAATTTGATGTGTGCTGATTCAAGGATGAATACGGCAGATCATGTAACACTCTCCATTTCTTTTCCAGGCTTCTGACTCTTCCCTTTCCACTGACTTTCTGCAGCTCTTTTCATCATAAGACTTTCCTTTCCCACATGAAATGTCCCTCCATTTGTGTGAGGCGAAAAAGAATGGAGTTATGATATACGGGTTTTATGATTTTAAAAAGTAGATAACAGAAAAAATGAAAGTCATATTGTAACCTTTGAGTATAAAAAGTCACTTTAAATTTATACGCATAACTGTTTCAAATTTTAAAATGGCTCATTTAGTACCCTATGACTATCACTAAGTGTTGTATCTTATGATTCATGATGAATGTATTTATGATGACCATGATCATGATTTGATATATCTTTTATGTACACTGAGAGCATATGCACCGAAGACAAATTGCTTGTGTGTCCAATCACACTTGGCCAATAAAACAAAATTGGACATAATTCTTTATGTTTCTTTTTTTTCCTTTCTAAACTTTTGGCTTTGTTTTTTTTACTTCTTTTCTTTCTCTTATCTTAATTGCTAATTAGTGATTGAGTTTTTATATTTTTAGTATTAAAAAATCTAATAAAATTATCAAAAAAAATCTAATCAAGTTATCAAAATGCTTACTAGGTCCTGGCTGGAAAGAACAGCTAGAGGATGCAAACTATGTCCCTCCTTTTAAGTTAGGGACTGAATTCTTATGTGGCTTTTTGAATGCACTATGTTAACTTTAATCTGTGGATTAATTGTTTTTGAAATATCAATTTATTGGAACATTTTTTTAAAACTTAAAATCATACAGGCTGTTTGAAAATGCATTCAATTGTATAGGGAAAAAATGCTGTTGCTCCCACATTGATGCTACTATGTCAACACATTTGTATGGGCAAAAACATGAACTCTAGCATGGCATATTAGACAGCAAGGCTGGAACACTAGAAGCAAAATGATTGACCATGGCACAAGTGGACAGTACTTAAATATGTTAAGTAGTTAGTATAATTCAGGTTTTCAGGCCAGATAGGTTTGCAAATCAATTCTTCTCTGCCAAGTCATCCAGCGTAGGTTTATTGACTGAACTGAACAAATGAAAACATTGCTTTTTTAAAAAAATACAAAGAAACAAATAACTTCTAATGAGATTTAGAGCAAAAAGGACTGTCATGGCCCCATCAGAGCCTTAGGACGAGATGGAGGACAACTGGAGGAGCAGGACAAAGCGGTCCCTTGGGCCTGGGAAGAGTCACCAGAGAGGGAGAGGGGGCACAGGAGGATCAAGCAAGGGGGAAGGACAGGGCAGGAAGTAGAGCAGTGGAACAATAGAGCTCCAGCGATGAGCAGTTACCTCCCCCCCCCAATCCCCAAGCACAAAGAATGGAGAGGAGGTGGGATCAGTGCAGGGCAACCTGATGGCTTGGGAGGAAGGCACCCTGCCCCTTTTCACAAGGCTCACCTAGGGAATGAGATTTAAAGAGATGCTGTTGGGAGGGGCATTCGTTGGGAACAAGCATTGCTTTTTCCAGTTTCATGTGCTGTTACCAATGTCTGGATACTTTGCTGTGTTTTGTCTTTATTTGCCATGCTGGCCTGGCTAAATGCGAGATTGCAGTGACACTGCTATACTCCAGGTGATGCTGCAATCCCAGGGAACTTTTTCTGTGACAAGGACTCTCTGAAACCAAACTCCTTGACTTGTGGCTGCTCTCAAAACTCTGCTGCTCCTCTGGATTAATACCCTGTTTCCCTGAAAATACCCTGAAAGTAAATCCTAGCTTGATTTTTACATGTGAACCCAATATAAGCCCTACTTCCAAAATAAGCCCTAATTAAGATCCCACCCACTCCAGAGTTCATGGGTAAAAATTAAGCCAGGGTGGGGATGTGGGGGTACAGCTGCCCGACTATTTATCTTTGAACAGTTCTACCTAGGCCTCACATACCCTGACATCTGCCTTGCTGGCCCATTTCTTCTGCAGCCAGCAAGGCTGGCAAGGCTTTCCTGAAGGCCTCTGTAGCTGATAAGAAAGTTCTGGATCGATCTGGAGCTCTGTTGTGATCTGCAGAGGCCTTCAGAAAAGTCTTGCTGGCCATAGAAAATATGGTAGTAGCTAGGACCTGTTGGAAGAGGTGCATGTTTAGAGGTTGGCTCCTGGACTTGCAGTGAACAGTGGGATGTTTGAGGAAAGTTGGAACAATAAAAGGGAGTTAAGCCTTCGTTCTGGCTGTGTTGTTTCTGCACCTAGCCCCAGGTCATCATAAGGACTCAATTATCATGCCATAACAATTTGGACCCTTGGCTGTGCCAGTCTTTTATATCATTCCATTTGGCAAGGTTTATTTAACCTGTAGTAGTGAAATGTATCACAAGGGGTCGCTCCTGTTTCTTTTAACGCCACAAAGGAATAATTCCTAGTTACTTTAGCAACAGTAAGTATCCTACTTAGCAACAGTTAGATTCTTAAGCTCCGAGCAGCTGATTGGCAGGATTTCTCCAACCAAAAGTAGACATTCAGAAGATCAATCAGTAGGAGTTTACAGAGAAGGTGGAAACAAAGTTTCTAGGCCATCACAATAAGTGGTTCTTTTGTTATGTTTAGTTTCTCCTTCTGCAGTTTGAGCTCTGGGTTCCTTGTGCTTAGCTTTATTATCTAGTGCTTTAATAAAATGGCAGGTTTTACAATAAATGCTAATCAGCTCTTCTGTTTCACAGAAAGCAATGACAACCCAAAGAAAGGACTGCAGTTGCCACCATTGTAGATGTAAGGGGGAGACCGCTGTATCTTTATTAGCGTATTACATTATAACCAATTTTATCCAAGAGAATTTACAGAACTAATTTTGAGATTTCAAGAGTGTGCATTTAAGTATTCATCGTCGTCATCATCATCATCATTATCATCATCATCATCTTAGCCATTGTTTATCTACTGCAGGGTGAAGGCTTCTTCTACATGTTTCCAACCAATGCAGTGATGAGCTTTCTTTTGCTAATTGGGCCCGCAATACTTGCTGATATTGTCAGTCCATCTTGTTTTAGATCTCTTTCATGGATGCTTTTTATCAAGTGGGATCCATTCTATGACTGCCTTGGCCCACCTGCCATCAGTTCTTCTTTCTATTTAAATATTAGGAATACAAATACTATGAGTAGCCTGCTTCTGATTTAAGGAGGTTGGATATGTGCACCCAGACACGTTCCAAAACACCTTTTTTCCCTTTGGAAAATCCAGAAAATTGTACTTCCCTGCCCTTATATAAGCAAAGAAGAATGAAAACTAAGACCAGTCAGAGACAAACCATGAGAGAGAATCCAAGGCTTGGTTGGGAGCATAAGGGTTAAATAATTTACCCATATGTACAATATTGTATGTGTCTTCTCAATAAAAGTCTTTAGAGTGATTTCCTCACAACTGCTCAAAGCGCAGCTTGGCTGAGAATAGGGTGTTGTTGGCAGATTCAAATGATGGTGAAATTCATCCTTCTTTCACTCATTCATATGTCTGACTCTCCGTATTTACACGTATATGCAAGTGTGCAAATTTACCCTCCAACAGGCCAATCACAATAAGAGAAAGTACTACTGTACTAAGGGACCATATGTTAAAAGAGTAAGGAAGTGTTTTAGAAGAAAATTCCAACTAATACAAACATTTAAAGTTATTTATAAAATGTATTGTAATTGTGGATTAATTTTTGTATACCCTGTGTATAAAGATTAAAAAGCTGGTTCTTAATGCTAAGACACTAGATATCAAATCCTGTGTCTTGCCAAGATATCTTTTAACCAAAATTTGGTGAAAAGCCACAGCGGCCCGATGCACATTAAACTTTTCTTTGATGAATAAAGTTAATAATTCTTTTTTTCCCTGCTTTTTTTTAGCATTTTGGTTGAGTTTAAATAACTCAAATATTAAATAAGCCATGTTTACTGTACTCTGTAGAGTTTTGGAGTTTGCACTATCTACTGTACCACATCAAACATCAACCAATTTAGCCTGGATTGTGAACCTCCCACAGTTGTTGAAAATTGGGTGGCATACAAGTTTATTGGTCACATAAACAGCCAGATGTTTAGATTGGTTTTGGCATTTTTGCCCAGCTATCAAGTCTTTCCCAAGGACCTATTATGTATGGGTAATGTTGTTGGAAACAATAATTAAAGTTCTAACCAAGAACCTAAGAATTATTATTATTAAGGTATTATTATTAATTATTAAGGTAGCATTTAAGAATATAGACATTTTCAAGTGGGATGCTTTTAGGGTGTTCAGGGTTGATAAATTAGATATTCCCCAATATCGAGGAAGTCTTTTGAGATATTTCTCCAAGGCTCCAATGACAATTGGTATAAAAACTGATTCCTTTTTCAATTTCCACTCCAAAGTGTGCAACTTTGATCTGCAAGTCCTGATATTTCTTATTTTTCCAATTTCTTTTCCTCAATCCTTATTATATATAAGCAATGTGAAATCACAGTGGCAGATTCTTTAGTGTTGTTGATCTTCATACACATTGATTTCTTCTGAATATCCTAGGATGTCATAATATATCAGCATAGTATATGTGCAGATCCAAGCAATGTGGCCTTTTGTAATTTACAGATGGAAATTTTCTTAACATACAGATTTTCTAGGTATCATCCAAGATTTGTTAGTATGGCACTGTGTGTCAGTAACCACTGGTGGGTTGATTGGTTGGTTCATTCCATGAATCTGGTTTGTTACGAGCCAAAAGTTTAACAGTTTGTATTTGGAAATCCCACAATATTTTAACCTTGTTTTCAACTTTTTAAAAACATTATGTTCCCACCAACGTTTTTGCTATTGGCACATGGTATTTTTTACCAATATTCCAATGAATCGTGTTGTGTTGCTGCTGTTAACCCAGTGTAATCTTCTTGTACAAGCTGAGTTTCTTCTTCTTCCTCCTCTTCATCTTCCTCCTCTTCCTCTTCTCTGCCACTGAAAAGTAGTGGCTAATTAGTGATTTACTGTCTCTCAGACCCAGGATTGTAAAGATGGGCAGGTGCAAAAGAGCAATGCCCAGTCTGGAGATATTTCACCTCCATCATTTTTTCTTACAGAAACAGGGGCAGATTGATATGCCCCTTGTTTGCCTCTGGTTAGAATTACTTCTTTTAAATCACTGTCGTTCGAACCTTTCTCACTCCTGAAAGACTTATTTTGTATTTTATTTGTCAAGCATACATTTGATAATATACCCAAGCATGAACAAATTATTAATACATGATTATTAATACTCTGTGGTTTCTTCCCCAAACCCCAAAAACTTTAACCTTAGACTGTCTACTACTGACCTCACCCCTTTCTTAAGAAGTCTGTAGGGGGTGTGCATAAGTGCACCAACCGTCCCTGTCCTATTGTTTCTTTTTATTTTTCTTATATGTATCCATTTCATGTATTCATAACTATGTTATACTTATACTTGTCGTCTTATAATTGCTTGACAAAATAAATAAACAAAATAAATATGAAATATGAATAAATGGGAACATTAAGACAGGGACGGCAGGCACGTTGGTGTACTTATGCACACCCCTTAGATGGATTGTTTGTTTATTCTAGATCACAATCATAGGTTCTGACTAGTTCTGGAGAACCGGTAGTGGAAATTTTGAAGAGTTCGGAGAACCGGCAAATGCCACCTTTGACTGGCCCCAGCCCCATGTATTCTCCGCCTCCCGAGTCCCAGCTGATTGGCTGGGTCTTCTTTGGTTGCCCTGCACAGGAGAACGGAGCTGGAAAGCAGGTGAGTGGGGTGGGAATGGAGGTTTTACAGTCTCCTTTCCCCTGCCACGCCATGTTCCCCAAGCCACGCTCACAGAACCGGCAGTTTGAAAACAAAAAACAAAAATTGAATCCCACGATTGATCACAATCATAATTGCCTGTGAATAATATCCGTCTGATTGCCCAGGCCCGGTCTGTTCGAAAGGAATTGGGAGTATGGAGGGAGCAGCGAACAGGATCGAAGCGGGACCAGCAGAGGCTGTGTTGCCAAACCCAAACCCCGCCGAGAGCGCGCTCGAGCGTCCTCGGAACCCCGAACCCCCCCAGCCCAGCTTGGCGGGGCCCTTTTTTGCAAGCCGCGGCGCGCGCAGGGCAACTCCGGCCGGCCCCGGCCAACCCTCGCAGAACTGCACCTGGGTGGGAGGGGACGGAGGGGGGGGGGGGAACGAGTCGGGTTTGTGACGTCAGCGCTCGGAGGGCGGGGCCTGCCGTCGGCCTTATAAAAAGGATGCCGAACCTCCGAAGGCTTCGCACAGCTGTCGGGGAGAGCGGAGGAGAAGGGAGAGCGAGCGGGCTTTGTTTGGGGCGCTGGGGAAAAGGGCCAAGCCGAAGGAGCAATGGATTACTGAGGACTATCGCTTATCAGCCGGGCAGCACAGCCGCCAGCGGAGGCGGTGGAAGCGGAGGCAGTAAGATGGGGGAGCAGGCGCCGAGTAAAGCCTGCGGCGGAGACTCGCGGAGAAAGAAGGCGGCGGAGTCGTCCGACAGCCACCACCACCACCATCACCAAGCACCACCACCACCACCATTCGCATTCGGCCCCCGAGATTTCTCGGATTATTACAGACCCCACCACGGGAGAGATATTGCCGCGGGAAAGTCTTGGGAAAGGTTAAATTGCCCGGCGGCACGAAGAGAAGGCAAGCCTTTGAGAGCCTTTCGAGGCGCGGCTGAGCTTGGACGAGCCGCGAAACACGGAGACCGGTTGCAAAGGAGGGTTAATGCGCGGCCCCCCTCCTGTCCTTCCCCCCCTCCTCCGCCCCCCCCCCAAAAAACAAACCAAAAAAAAAAAAACCACCCCATGTCCGTCCCCAAATGGGAGCTCTTGCCTCATCGCCGTTTTTGGCATTTGAATTCTTGTTTTTTGTGTGTGTGTGTGTGACGGCGTTGCATAGTTCTCGGTGCCTCCTTTCCTCGCCCTGAGGCGCTCGGTCGAATGACGTTCCAGGGTCTTGTCTTCTTTGTGCAGGCTTTATACCCCCTTTTTCCTTTCTCGCCTTTATTTTTCTTGTGGCCTTGTGGAGGGGTGCGAAAAGACAAACCAAATGGAAGGTTAAATAGATATTAAAAGGGCGGAAAGTTAAATGCGATATTTATTCGGTTCTTTTGTGACTCCCATCTCCTGGATTTGCCTTCTCTTTCTCTCCCTCTCCCCCCTTCTTTCCTGTGTCTCCTGGCTCACTTGAAGCACTTACACACACACACACACACACACACTAAAATAAAAATAAAAAGGCTGTTGCTACTAGGGATCTTGTGACACACTGTAAGCCGCCTGTCTGGAGAGGTGGTTTCACAAAGGGATGTGGAAAAACTCCTACACAGAGCTTGGCTTGGATGTAGGGTGAGGGATAGTGCATGTACATGCCATTATGGAGAGAAGCGGATGCAATATGTGCATTTCACAAAGCAGGAATCCAAACATCTGGGTTTGTCTTTTTTCCCTTTTTGTCAGCATAAGGATGCAATAGAGAACTGTGACTTGCTTTTGTGTCTGTGTATAAATCCGCTGATTTCTGCATGGTAAGGTTGGGAATGTACAGGAACGAGATCTGTTGCTTTGCTGTGAAGAAATATTGCTAATTTGCTTTTGTGTGATGATTTTGTTTGGAGCTGAGTAAATTGGCTTCATTTTTAAGTACTGAGAGAAAGGTATTCTTAGGCTGTCTGTGGTGAAAATTTAGGTCACATTGGGGGGGGGGGACCTAATCATTAAAATCTTGGAGTCATTGTAGTCGATCTATTGTTCATAACTTCATCTTTGCTTTTGTGATTTCCCAGTTGATTTAGACTCCTCAAAGAGTCTAAAGAGGGAATATCTTGCTTTCTCACCCTAATGTGCTTTCTC
Organism: Laticauda laticaudata; assembly: GCA_004320025.1. Classification (NCBI taxonomy): domain Eukaryota; kingdom Metazoa; phylum Chordata; class Lepidosauria; order Squamata; family Elapidae; genus Laticauda; species Laticauda laticaudata. The sequence continues at coordinate 27,530 of BHFT01006978.1, read as the reverse complement.
TTCTGCTTTGTGACTGTAGGGTGGCTTTGCAAAATGTTACGAGATGACGGACCTGACCACAAACAAAGTCTACGCTGCAAAGATCATTCCTCACAGCCGAGTAGCCAAACCTCATCAAAGGGAAAAGGTGTGTGTGTGTTGACTGTGACTCCCCTTTCAGGAATCTCTTCAAATGCTTGGGTGGCCCTTCCCTTTTCCTACAGTGGCTTGCTCATGTGTAAACCCTTTCTTCCCACGGATGGCAGGAAGCAATGCTAATAATCCTTTTGTTTGCCTCCCCTCCTTTCCAGATTGATAAAGAGATTGAATTGCACAGAATGCTCAACCACAGACATATTGTCCAGTTCTTCCACTACTTTGAAGACAAGGAGAACATTTATATTCTCCTAGAATACTGCAGCCGAAGGGTGAGCATCCGGTGGGCGAAATTCACTTACATGGAAGCAGCAGCTAATGTAAAAATGTTTTAAAATGTAAAAGGTATCTTCCAGAGGCAGTCTTTATTCCTTGCTGTAATGCTAGCATTTTTGTTTACATATGTTCAGGCTTAATTTCAGGAGTGTAACTCTCTCTGTCTTTTATATATTTTTTCCTTCTTGTTAGTCTATGGCTCACATCTTGAAAGCAAGAAAAGTATTGACGGCACCAGAAGTGCGATACTATCTAAGGCAGATTGTATTGGGACTAAAATACCTTCATGAACAAGAGATTTTGCATCGTGACTTGAAGCTAGGTAAGCTGATGTTCTCTCCTATGCCTGGCTTGTATTGGATATTGGAAGAACAGGGTACTTTCCTCCTCCCCCATACATTGTGTGTTTATATTGTACTCCCAGAGATTAATAGATGCAATCTGCTCATCTGGTAAGAGCCCTCAAATGCTTGAGTAATAGCATTAAGTAGTCATTCATAAATAAAAGTTGGCTAGCTATTTGCTGACCTTCTCTAGACACAAGGCAACACTATGTTAATCAACTGATGCTCAGCTTCCTTTCCCCCCCACTCTTGATCTGTAGGTAATTTCTTCATTAATGATGCCATGGAATTGAAAGTGGGTGACTTTGGTCTGGCTGCCAGGCTTGAACCATTGGAACACAGGAGAAGGTAAGGCTTTCAGAAAGAGGACAATTATTTGGGTTCAATGTCTTCTGTTGCCGAGCTTTGAAGTCTTGGGTTTTACGTTAGGAGAGATGAAGGCTTCCACATTATGCAAAGATTGGCCTTTAAGACATGGTATCTGATGACTCGGGCAGTTATCAATTGTGCATGGGCCTTTTAGGTACTAATGCATTTCTCAGCATCTCATAACATGAGCCACATTATCTGAGGCTGCTAGCAGTGATAATTACTTAGAATGAGAGGGTCACAGGCTTCTCATCCCTTGGGGGCAACTCATGCTGTCTTCCATCTCTGAACAATTCCAGAATATTACAGAATACAGATCGATGTAGAGAAAATTAACCAAGCGAATTGTCTTAAGGATAGCAGTTACTGAGTTTTCTACAGTAATAACAAAACTATTTAAAACCATAGTGAATCTACAGGTAGCCTGTTTTAGGGAATATATAGTCAAGGATAGCTTGGAGAAGTTTGAGTAAAGAAGTAGAAAGGAGTTAATAGTGAACCTTCCCAGTATGGAAGTAACAGCCAATCTAATAAAAGTAAAAATTCCTTTAAGTTCAAGTGTTGGTGACCATGTAGATGTTTCACATAGTTTCTTTGGCAATAAATAGAGATGGCTTACATTGCCTTTAGATGTGCTGTTCAACTTCTTAGTCTAGCCTATACATTTACATTTCCTGGTGATCTCATCCAAATACTAACCTGGTCTGACATTGCTTAGTTTGTTTGACATCAGCCAGGACTTTGGGTGATAGGAAGGACTTGAACTTAGACAACAGTTTTTTCTTCTGAACTGATTAGAGTCTAAATTTTGATTTTACTCCATTTCAGAACAATCTGTGGCACACCAAATTACCTTTCCCCAGAAGTCCTTAACAAACAAGGGCATGGCTGTGAATCTGACATATGGGCCTTGGGCTGTGTCATGTAAGTATTTCTTGAGGATATTAAGCTGGATTTTCAAGCTAGTGCTTGAAATTATGGGAAACTGGTTGTGTTTTATTAAAAATCACATCACATGGGCACACATTGCGCTATAGTGGTATAAAGTAATGTGTGTTGTATTTTCTATCATTTTGGACCTCTGCGATCTCTACTTTCATAAGGAGATTGCTCTTTTTTTTAATTTGGTAGGTAACAAAAGTTCTGTGCTTGTCTTCTGACAGGTATACAATGTTATTGGGAAGGCCTCCATTTGAAACAACCAACTTAAAGGAGACTTATCGATGCATAAGAGAAGCAAAATACTCTTTACCATCGTCTTTATTGCCTCCTGCGAAACATTTGATTGCAAGCATGCTGTCCAAAAATCCAGAAGACCGCCCCAGCTTAGATGACATTGTTCGGCATGACTTCCTCTTGGTAAATAGTAGTATTTTTGCTGGGAGTAGTAGTATATCTGCTTTTGGGGTGTCTTCTTTCAGTAATGACATTGGCTGCTGACAATTGATTGTATGTATACATATGTGTATGTATGTTCTCTTTCTGCAGGGTTTCACTCCAGACAGACTTCCACCTAGCTGTTGTCACACAATTCCTGACTTCAATTTGTCAAGTCCAGCTAAGAATTTCTTCAAAAAGGCTGCTGCAGCTCTCTTTGGGGGCAAGAAAGAAAAAGCAAGATACCTTGACACACACAGTACGTATCCATTTATATCTGGGGGCTCTTTGCTGAAAGTGCTTTTTTAAAACAAAATTTTAAAAAATAAAAATCTGGTTGCAGATTTTTACAATTTTTACAAATTTACAATTTTTGCATGCTTAGCTTCCCTCTGCCCATAAGTAATGGATATTTAGTAATCAACTAGCCATTTTCCTAAATAATTGGTATTCTGGGATATAGGAACAACTAAGGCAGAGGTCTCCAAACTTGGCAACTTTAAGACTTGTAGACTTCAACTTCCACAAGTCTTAAAGTTGCCAAGTTTGGGGACCCCTGAACTAAGGTTTTAGGTTCTTGGTAATGATTAGTCTGCAAGGCAAGATTCTACAGCTAATAAGCTTGCCCAACAGATGTACGGTAGTGTTCTTTAGGTTGAAGTATCAAATTTAATGGATCTGCATTTTTTTTAAAAAATTCCCAGATCGATTGGTGAAGGAAGATGAAGAAATATATAAACTTAGGCATGACTTAAAGAAGACCTCAATAACTCAGCAGGCCCTGAAACACAGACCTGAAGAGGTAAGCAGAAATTACCCCTGTAGTATGACTCCATCCTTCTGAAAGTTGGAGCATTTCTAAGACTGACTAGAAGGGACTTACAACAACTTGAGCATCAACAGCTTGAGCACAATATTGTGAGCAAGATGTAACCTTTCACAATTGAGTGCAAGAACTCCACGTTTCTGTTTGTTCCATATCTCAATAGTACAAATGAACCGCCATCTGGGTTTCTTTGCTCTTTGCAATCCTTTAAGATACTGAACTCCATCTGTGATTGAAAGCTTCATTCCACTCATAATTTATTTGCATTCTAAAACTAAAACATGTATTTTAGGAGCTAAAGTTAGTGAGAGTTGGGTGGAGTAAAGACAGTTCAGTGATTATCAACTAAAATATGAAATAGAAGCTATGTTCCAGGCTTAAATGCCCAAAGACAGTTTGTGATTCCTGTCAGATAATTTTTAGCAACTTGAAAACTTTTTAAAATGCAGTGCAAATTTATGACTTTTTGAATGTATTCCAAAATTTAGGGGTTGAGTCATTTGAAGGACTGCTTGCTTGTATATTCATCTGGGATCAGATACATACGTAAACGTGGACCAAACAAAATTCTCCCTATCCTTTTCATGAAAATAACACTATGTCTTCCATCTCTGATATTCACTCAACTATGCCTTCATTGATAAAAAGAAAAAAACATTGTGTGCATTTTAACCTCTGTAAAGTTTTATGTTATGGTTTGTCCCAAAGGTGCTTTTTTTTTTTTTAAGAGACAACTGGACTTTCTGGTTTTCCTTTGAAGATATTTCACTTCTTATCCAAAGAAGCTTCTTCAGCTCTGACTGGATTGTGGGGAATGGAAGTCAGAGCTGAAGAAGCTTCTTTGGATAAGAAGTGAAACTTCTTCAAAGGAAAACCAGAAAGTCTAGTTGCCTCTTGAAAAACAAAAGCACCTTTGGAAGAAACATGACCTTAGATGACCGAGAATCTCTATAGACTTCCTGTCATGGGCATTTTTGTTATGAATACCCTTTTTTCCCTCCCAGGAGATCCAGGCTTCCATCACCACTGTAGCAAAACCTAGTGTGCTAGCAGAAACCAAGCAAATAGATGCAATCCGGATGATTGTTCGAGGAACTCTGGGAAGCTGCAGTAGCAGCAGTGAATGTAAGTTGTGGCAAAAGGGCTTTTTAGTATTGAACAGGTGGGGTAGGGAGTTCAAGCAGGATACTAAATGAATGCTAGAAGAACAGTGTAAAGTATAGTCTTTGGAAAGTCTTCTCTCTTCCACTCATGGAAATATATCTAAATCAAAATCATAAATCCGATAGAAAACTCAGGGACTAATAAGATATTTCTCTAAAGATCACAAAGAGGTCAGGGTTTCAGGGCAGTGCTGAGATTCTGGTGGATCTCTTAATTGTTCTTCCTTTCCCTTTCTAGGAAGTGTGGTTCTAGCTCTGTATTAAAACAATTTATGTCATATTTCTCTAAGCAATTTGGTAGAGCAAGTAATTGTGTATTGAGACGGCCATTTTTTTTTGTCAATTGCACTACTTGAAGCATTATTCATGAGTTCTTTTGTCCCCTGCTAGGTCTTGAAGATAGTACAATGGGAAGTGTGGCTGATACCGTTGCAAGAGTGTTGCGTGGATGTTTACAGAACATGCCGGAATCTGATCATATTCCCAAAGAACAGCTGGCTGTCTCTTTCCAGTGGGTCACAAAGTGGGTTGACTATTCCAACAAATACGGCTTTGGTTATCAGCTGTCTGACCACACTGTGGGTGTTCTTTTCAACAATGGTGCACACATGAGCCTTCTTCCGGACAAAAAGTGAGGAGCTGTTTGATTATAAATCCAGCTGTCGCATGAGTTTCCATTCTATTATCTGCTTGAATTTAACACCTTTGTCTTTGCTTTTGGTCCTCCAGAACAGTCCATTACTATGCAGAACTTGGCCAGTGTTCAGTTTTCTCCGCTACTGATGCCCCAGAACAATTCATCAGTCAAGTCACTGTCTTAAAGTACTTTTCTCATTACATGGAGGAAAACCTCATGGATGTAAGTTAGAGCAAAAAAGTGTGAAATGTGACTTAGATGGTGGTTTATATAATGAGCTCTGTTCTAACTTTGCTATGTGCTGTTCTTAGGGTGGTGATCTTCCCAGTGTCACTGATGTTCGCAGACCAAGACTTTACCTCCTGCAGTGGCTGAAATCTGATAAGGCATTGATGATGCTTTTCAATGATGGCACATTTCAGGTAGGTGGAGTAATAAAGTTTACTCAAGATTCTGTAAGATGTTCCCTTAGTATATTTATGGCAGAAGATCCATGAGGATAGGGTTTTATATGCTTGCCAAGCAACCTTAAGGAAGTTGCGTTAATTTCCTTTTGCAACAAGTAACATAATTAGCCTAATCAGCTGTCTTGCATAAAAGATGAGCTACTCTTTGGGGCTTCCTAACCAAAAGTGGGTATTTCCAAACTGAGGGTGTCAGTCATAACTATTAGAGAGAAACTGAAATCAAGATCTCTTGTCATAAAAGGTATGCAGAAAAAATATAATACAGAATAATATCAAAAGTGCCAATTTACTGAAGTGGAGCATTATGGATAATAATAGTGCCATGTATGGTGATGCTTTTTTGAGTATTGCCAATATTTCCATGAACTGTTTATTTGGTCTGGGCCTTCATAATAATCCTAGGAAAAGATACAGCTGCTTTACAGAGTTCTGAACAGGTGCTAGGTGAGCACTCCTTTGCTCCTAAAGTGCCTATTGCTTTCTGCAAAGTTTTCAGTTTACATCAATATTTATCAAGTCATAGAAAGTGTTCCAGAATGCTTTAGATATGCAAGTTGATCATACTGTCTTTAAGATCTAAATCCTACCATACACAATTAAAGTTAGCTTCAAAGTAAAAGGATCATTGCTTGAATTTTGCTGCTATATTTAGAGAAATTTATTGTTTCATTCTGCAGTGCATGACCAGAATTTTTATTTTAATTCTTCATGTTAGTAAAAATCAATGCGGTTTTAAAAGTAATAATCAGTATACAGATACCTTCAGGAATTATAGTGAGCATTTTCCAAGAAACCCATTTAAATCCATCTATCCTGAATGAGACCCAACATGGCAGGCATTTAGCTAATAAGTTGCTGAATAGGTCCAACTATCAAAGATATTAAGTGTCTTTGTATGGTATGGTTGAAACAAGCATAGTAAGTTTCAATTCTTGATTCTTTTCAGGTGAACTTCTACCATGATCACACAAAAATAATTATTTGCAACCAAAATGAGGAATATCTTCTTACTTATATTAATGAAGATAGGTTATCTACAACATTTTGTTTGACGACTCTTCTGATGTCCGGATGTTCTCTGGAACTCAAGCATCGAATGGAATATGCACTGAACATGCTGTTGCAAAGATGTAATTAAAAGAACTCTTCTAAAACCAAAAAGGACTTATTTCACTGAAGTCTACAGTGAAGGCAGTTGGATTAAAAAAAAAAAAAACCTAGCATGTTGATGGATGTGTGAGGAGTAGGGACTGGTACGATGAAATGTCTCATCTTATGTACTGGGCTGGGACCAGACATGAAGCTTGTAGTCTTTGTTGGATTAATGATGTGGTGGCCAGGAATCCTTTGGAATGTAGCTTTCCTTGGTTCACTCCTTTTGAAAGAGTTGAGTTGGAAGACATTTCTGCAGCAAACTATTGGAGGACTTGAAACTGTGAATAACACTTGAGGAATTGGGAGGGAGGGAGATCTCGATGTTGTGGAATATCTGTAAGAGGCACCTCATGGCTGCTTAAACTGTGAACTATGGCCATATTTTTTTTTCTTTTCTTAATTCTTCCAAGAACTGATCACACTTGTGGCTGACAAAGTACATTCCTTGTTAATAATCTTTTTTTTATTTATTACAGCCCAAAGCAAAGTATTTATTACATACATTTTTTTGTAATTGTGATTTTTAAATATACATTTGTTGGCAATAAAGAGTGAGAAAAACCTGAACTGATGGTTTCCATATGATTTTTCTCTGGCATGTACTGTGTTCCAAGAAAAAGCAGAAGGCAATGCTCACAGGAAAATGTCTGATTGCTGCTTCTTCCCTGAGTTAGCAATCAGTCTACCTTATGAATGTGTCAATACCAAGCTTTCCACTCCAAAGGAGCTTGCTTAATAGGCTTGCTTTATACAACTCATTAATAGTGGTATGACTGCAGGGCAGTGGGAATTAAATAATACTTGTAACACAATTTCTATTAAGTTTATGAAAGCTGGGCTCCTCAATGCCCTTTCCTGTGAGGAGAGTTGGAGAAAAATTTGCTTTGCATTTTTTCATACAGATGAGAACAAGCTAGGCACCCCTTTATGGAATTTCATGCTGCAGTTTTCAGTGGAGAAGTTGGCTCAAAGTATAAATTGCAGAGAAAAATGAACTTTTTAAAAGGTTCAACTTTTTCTAAGGATTGATGTAACTGAATGCAATATTTTAATGACTCATCCACCATAATGTTTGTTAGAAAAGAAAACAAACCCAAAGGAATACTATGTGCTTAATATCAGAAACAGTTTAAATGAGATATGGATACTCTTGATAGGCTTATGCTTTTTTGACAATTTTAATACTTTTAATTGTAGATTAATACAAAAGAGTGCTAGTGTTGGTCCTGTTATGAATCCATAAAGATTTAACAATTGAATAAACATAGCACTAAAGGTAATGTGTCTACTTTTCCACTGGCAACTTTATACAGTGCATGAAAAAAGGCAAAAAAAATTAAATAATTTATTTCTTGAATTTTTCTTTTTAATTACCTCTGTCATAGCCCTGATGCATTGTGCAGGAATGTAGACTTTGGCAGATTAGTTTTACAAAAGGGAAAAAAATGTTGGGGATTTCCTACATAACTGAGGCAAATAAAATGATTCAACAGTTATTCTTGCCTGAGGGATAATAGGTACAATGGAGAATTCAAAGCAATAAAGGCACATACCATTCTACATTGTATTAACAGTTTGGCTATTGCCAATATAAACAAGATCCAGCTAGAGAAAGGTATGAACCAATATTAGATTTGATGGAGGTTAACCACAGCTTCCATGATATGAGTTGCAATTCTGTTAGATCAGGGGTCTTCAAAGTTGACAGCTTTAAGACTTGTGGACTTCAACTCTCAGAATTCCTCCTCCAGTCATGTTAGCTCAGGAATTCTGGGAGTTGAAGTCCACATGTCTCCAACTTACCAAGTTTAAAGACCCTTGTCTTAGATAAAGCTTTTGTAGAGAAAGCTACTGGCTTGCATATGTCTCTTTAACAATGCTTCCCATTTCAATTGCAGTAAAAATTTGAACAGCCTGATAGGTAGTGAGTGCAACATGTATTAACCACTTAGACTTCTTTGCCTTCTAAACATAAAACTGGTGTAGAGTTGTTCACAGAACCGAGTATAAAAGGAAGCGATTTCCAACTTTTGTCTATTTGGACAGTGGAGATTTAGGAAAGCAGGCTAATTTTATTCACAAGTTATTGATTGCCTGTTGTTTTTGGAATCAGGAAAGCTTAGTGTCCATGATGCTATTGTTTGTTCAACTATATTACTTCCACTGTTCCCTCAACAGTGTTAGAGGACACCACAATAACTCTGATTTAATAGTGAGAGATTAAATGTTTGGGGAAAGCAGGAATGGTTATATCCTGTCATATTCTTGACATAAAATCTTATATTACCCTGAAGGCATCCAAAGCGAAACAAAAAACTTTGTAATAAGTCTCAAAAATTGATACCACTGTCCCCTTTGTCATATATAAAGACAAACCAAAAGATGACAATGTTCCTTCAGCTTGGTCTACTCCTTAATATTCTGTTATAAGGAAATCCTCTGTATTTTAGAAAGCAAAATCTCACCACTTATATTACTGCAGTTCTTGTTGGGCTGCAGATGGATGAATAATCTTTTTGGGGTTTTGCCATATTTAATTATCACATTTCTTTAAACCTGGGTATGTTTACTTCCAGTTTTGACCATGGTTTCTCAAAAACAGTCCCCTACAATGTAGGTACTTTTCATAAATACATTCATTTTTTGCTTTTTTGTTTCTGTTTTCTCTTTGGCACTTTTTGAAACTAGAAAGTAGAAATTTGTAGGCAGGCTTAGTTCTGGCATGTTTATTCACAATTTTGACTGATGAACTTTTTTTCCTTTGGAACAGAACTTGGGCATTTAGTACAAATTTCATGAAAACATGCACTTTTGTATATGTTTCAACCTAGCCAGTGTTTTAATAGGAAGCTGAAAGGTGTAGTTATCTTAATTCTGCATTGCACATATCACAAAATGTTTTCACATGTATTTGCTAGAAACTGCAAAAGATAGATTAAATTGCATTAAGAAAGAAATTTAATTTATTCCTATCCCCACTGCCCTTGGTTGCTTGGAAACATCAGGACCCATGACAGAATAGAGAAGTGTGGGAAATTAAATACCACTGCGGTAGGAAGAACATGATGACTTGCTCATAGGTCTACAACTATACTTCATTCTTTATATGGAAAATTGGAGGGAGTTGGCATGGATTTATTTGTCCCCTGGTTAAGATGCTTAAAATTTAAGGTATTCCTTTATTAGGTCATTGTGGGGCTGGTATAAAGTTACCAATATTTTTTTTAAAAAAATATTACCTCTCTTGCACACTTCCAGAAGGCAGCCTTCCAGAAAAGCTACCAATTCTTGTACTTTATGTCCAAGTGTTATAGCAACTGGATTTCCCTACAGTATTCTTTTCTTGAAATGGGTAACATGATACAGAGACCTTAGAGAGGAAAAAACTAATTTAAAAGCTTATGTGAATAATGTAATGCAAACATAGATAAACATGCAAGGGTTTTTTTTAAAAACCAAACATTGCATGCCCCTAATCTCCACAATGCATTTGCAGTTATAATCTTTACATCTTCAAAAATGAATTGATTCCATCACTACTTCAAAGGAGATCCTACAAAGATAATTTGCCTCATTTCTTCTAATATTGTGGAAGATGTAGTTGCCCTTTGCTGATAAGATAAGTTCATCTTCTCTCTCTCTCTCTCTCTCTCTCTCTCTCTCTCTCTCTCTTCAAGAGCTAAGAAGAAGATCTGGCATCTTCAAATTATATCTTCATCTTTCTTGTTTAATCTCAGGGGCAATTCTGCACAACAGCTATTTTTCCTTTTGCTACTAAACAAATGGAGTCAAACGATGAAGAGGAATTGGAGAGAGAGAGAAACAGGATTTTAGGAAATGATTACAAATAAATGAAGAGAAATAAATAGATTCATCTTTTGGAAGGTAGAGCCATATATTTTCCTTGAACACAGTATTGAAGATACACACAGACACACATGTTTTTGACCCCCAAGTGGTGCCTTTTCAAGAGGCAACTGGACTTTCTTGTTTTTCTTTGAAGATATTTCACTTCTCACCCAAGAAGATTCTTTAGCTCTGACTGAATGGTGGGGAATGGAAGGATTTATTTTTCTTGCAGACAGCTGGTCATTTGCATTTTTTTAAGAAAGTCGTTGAGGCCACTTGGAAGTTTATCTGTTTCCTCAGGTTCACCTGAGTAGTGCAAATGGGACAACTATGATCTGCATGACTGAGAATCTCCATAGACATTTCTGAGATCCATCAGTTTGCCTTTTTTAAAAAAAATAAACATTTGTGGCTGGCTATGACCATTCTATCTTATTATATTCTGAATAAGGCTGCAGTAATACTGTGATATGAGAATAATTTATATAAAGATATCTATATCCCAAACATGCATTTTGTGCTGCATGAAAATTTACAACTTCGATGAACTCTTAGATGAATGAAGACCTTCCACCCCAGTTTGTAAAGGATTGGTAGTGTTAACTGAAAGATGAATATGGGCTCAATACAGATTATGAGTATTGAGTGAGTTTCTAGGAAAACTCATATTGTAGTTGACTATTTTTTCTTGATTTTTTTTGTATCTCAGGGAATATAGGTATTGATTGACATTTGTCATTTCAAAACCTAAATACCTCTCTTAAAACAAGCATTTGAATATCTAGAATTCTGGGACAGTTTTAAAGCTTAAGTTATTAAATGTTATACCATTTAATTAAAATACAGAATATCCTACAATATCCTTTTTTCCACATAAGACATAAAATAGTTTTTCCAAAATGATTTAATTTTATACTCAGTGATTTATTTTATTTATTTATAATAAAATGAATCACAATAAATAAAATGAATCACAATAAAGAAGTCTAGCAAAACTTTGCCTAACCTGCTACTATCAGGTGTGTTAACACTGGCTTTGGGATTAATGGGAATTATAGTCCAAAGTATGTAGTAAGCACTAAGGTGCGGAAAGGTGTGTCTTGAATGTATTTATTTATCTATACATTTTATCGGCCCCCATCTTATCACAAATAATTCTGGGCAGCTTAGGATAATAAAAGAATGCTTTTGGATGGTCCATTTTAGTTTACATTAAAATAGCAATAGCACCTAGACTTATTATACCACTTTATAGTGCTTTACAGCCCTCTCTAAGTGGTTTATAGAGTCAGCATATTGCCCCCAACAAGCTGGGTCCTCATTTTACCCACCTCGGAAGGATGAAAGTCTGAGTCAACCTAGAGCCTTGGTGGGATTTGAACTGCCAAATTGTAGGCAGCTGGCTACAGAGGTAGCTTGTAATACTGCACTCTAACCACTGTGCCAAGAGGCTACTGTATGAAAATGTTTTCAGGTTGAAATTAGGGGTCCTTTCTGAGCACCATGTACCCTTTATTTCAACCCTGAGTTACAAATATTTTCTTTTACTGATGTAATACTTTTATATGTAGAGTGCATATCTGCATAGAGATGGGAGTGCTTAAAAAAAGGTAGAACAAATCTGCTCCTTGAATGAATGAGTGTTCATTCAATGAATGGACCATCAGTGTACTGATGATGTTACCTACTTCGGTAATGAAATACCTGCAAGAAAACAACCAAGGTATGAGTGCACCAAGGACCCTTCAACAGTATTACATGTAGTCCTTGACTTATAACGTTTATTTAGTGACTGTTCAAAGTTACAACAGCACTGAAAAAAGTGACTGATGACCAGTTTTCACACAACCGTTGCAGCACTCCTTTGGTCACATGCTGGGATGACCCGGAGTGTAACACAAACATAACAAAATCCAAAATTTAAATAAATGTCCTTTAATGCTTCCAATTTGGCCCCACTGTTCAATAATTCTCAGTCTTCAAAGAAAGCAATACAATCCGAACTTAATGAGCAGATAGAGGTGAAATAAAAAAACCAAAACAAACTATAATGAAGGAATTTCCACAATGGACCAGGATAAGTAATTACCAACTTCAAGGAGATAACAAGGCACAGTCTTGATGCCAACCAAGATAACTTCAGCCCAAAATAAAACACGCTTTGCTTCTGGCAATGCTATGTTTTTAACCGTCTCTCTTATATACTATTCTCCCCAGCTGCAACCAATAAGGGGGATCATGGCCGCTTCCTCTCTCATAAGCCAAGTTGTTTCCTTCTCCATTCCTCCCTGCATGTCTTAGGATGAAGAGGGGATGGGCCTGATTCTTTATCTGATTGCCCAGCCAGCCTCTGCCCTTTCCCAGCCTCCTCCACAACCTCCAGACCCACACCTCCTCTCCCTGTTGGCTGTTCCTCCTCTCCCTCAGAGTCTGAGTCTGACAAAGGCATGAGACATGATCAAAATTCAGATGCTTGGCAACTGGCTCATATTTATGATGGTTGCAGTGTCCAGGGTTATATGATCACCTTTTGTGATTTTCTGACAAGCAAAGTCAATGGAGTAGCCAGACTTATTTAACAACCGGTTACTAACTTTATAACTGCGGTCATTCACTGAACAACTGTGGCATAAAATGGGGCAAAACTCACCTAAAAATCCCCCATTAGCAACAAAAATGTTGGTCTCAATTGTAGTTATAAGTTGAGGACTACCTGTATAAGATTTCTGTCTCACAGTGCTAGCTTATATAAACAAGCTACCTGAATTCAGTGACAGCTGACTCTTAGAAAGTATTTATGGGGATTAGGTTTATTCATTACATCATTATCATACCTTTCCCTTGAAATCCTATGGTTCTTCCATCATTTGACCCAATTTGTCCTAGGGTGGGGGGAGGGAGAGAGGGAGGGGAG
>BHFT01006978.1:0-14007 GCA_004320025.1 Laticauda laticaudata | reverse complement strand
AGAGAGAGAGAGAGAGAGAGAGAGAGGGGGGGAGGGAGGGAGGGAGGAAGAGGGAGAGAGAGAGAGATCAGCTGGCTCAAATCAATCCCTGGTTGACTAGGGATTTGAACTTGGGTTTTCTCCATTTAAATATATCATCTTAACCATTACATCAGACTACATCAGAACTGAAGAAGCTTCTTGGATGAGAAGCAAAACATTTTCAATTTGAGTAGTCCAGAGAGCCCTCAAAAGATGTATAACATTGACAAGCAAGAATAAATGTGAGATGTCAAAGTTATTGTTGGACACTGTCCTTGGTAACAAAATGCTTGCAATTGCAATAAAAAGTAGGTCCTATTAAGCTAATGTAGTTTAAAATGTTCCTGTGTGTATGTTTCATTTTACTTTTATCAAATATCATTACATCAGTAGATGATCTTTCAGATATTTCTAACAATCAACAATAGTTTGTAATTCTATATATTACAAATGTGCAACCAGAAATCTCTTGAAACAGAAAGCTGTGTTATATTACCGTAGTATCATGTCCAGTGAGGTGCAACTGTATTCTATTTAATTGGTTTATTAATCAAAAACTGGAATGAAAGAACCAATGCTAAATGGCAAGCAGCATTTATGTCCTGTTCAGACAAGCTTTAGAACATCTACAAATGTACTGTAAATGCCTGAAGCTCATAGGAAACTTTAAGCTAAATGGCTAGTTATAAAATCCAATTTGAAATTCTCCGGCTTTCTACGAATGTAAACTTGTGCTCATAACCTGTAGCTTCCTGTTTGCTTCCCTGCTTTTTATGCCTTATTAACTTCTGTGATGGCAAACATCCCTCTGATTGAATTGCAACTGCTTAATTAGACCAATACATTCAAATTAAGATCTTAAATGCCATTTAAATATATGGTGTTGAAATCTAATATCATGGTTCATCAATGTTTGAAATTTTCTTTAATAGAACATAAGGACTTGGCCTCTGGGATTTATTCTTTTTAATTTTATTTTCACTATGAAATCTCCCCCAACAGTTTTAATGAAACCAAGCATGTCAAACATCAGCATTTAAATGCATCCCTATTCATCCCAGTAAGTAGATATAGTCATGGGAGGGGAAAATGTACTTTTGTGAAACAGAATGGCTTCCTATGATAGTTTACTGGAGTGCTAAAGAATGAGACTAAAGAAAAAGGAAGAATGTGAAGGGCATATCTGAAGCTCAGGAAGGAATGCTGGGAAGACAAAGCATGACTCACCCCCTTAGCTATGTCTTTGATGCTTCTGAGGTTTTGAGGCACTGGTTCAAATCAGGTCAGTAACTGACAGAGGGCTGTTCCCTTTCTTGACAGGTCATTTGCCTGAAGGTGGATTACTGGGCATAATATTAAGGGTTTTAATCTTAACTGAATAAAAAGCTTGTGTGCTGAAGAGCCACTTGTTGGCTGCTTGCAAAGCACTGCAGAAGTTGTACAATCTTGTTAATATTTCACAATGGTCATGCTGCCTGGAGGATGCTGGTGATTGAGGTCCACTTATCTGAATGCTCTCAAATGGGAGAAGAATATAGAATGATATAGAATGTAGCACCAAGGTAGAAACCGGGATACTGTGTGTTCCATTTCTACTTCAGGCATGAAAGCTGGCTGGATGACTTTGGGCTAGTCACTCTCTCACGAAACCTATCTCATGCGGTATGTGGGGAAAACAGGAGGAAGAAGTATAAAACATAGCACATACAATAATAGAATTGGAAGAGACCTTGGAAGCTTTCTAGACCAATGTTGGTGAACCTTTTTGGCACCGAGTGCTCAAACCAGAACATGCCTCCACACTGGAGCACCAGAAACCCAGATATCAGCTGGCCAGTGCACTTATACATGCTGGCCAGCTAGTCTTTGGGTTTTTGGTACATGCATACACACTGGCCAGCTGGTCTTTGGGTTTCCAGTGCTCCGGCATGCATGAAACTGGAAGAGGAGTTGGTGATGGCGCACATGTTTCTACATGCCATTTCTGGCACCTGTGCCATAGGTTTCCCTTCATGGTTCTAGACGAACCCATGCTTGAGAAGGAGACCCTGTACCATTTCAGATAAATTGTTGTCCAGTCTCTTTGAAAGCCTCCTGTGATGGAGGATCTACAACAGAGGTCTCCAAACTTGACAACTTTAAGATTTGTGGACTTCAACTCCCAGAATTCTCCAGCCACCATTCTGGGAGTTGAGGTCCATAAGTTTTAAAGTTGCCAAGTTTGGGGAACCCTGACCCACAACTTCTGAAAACAAGCTGTTCCATTGGTAGATTGTTCTCACCATTAGGAAATTTCTGCTTAGTATGTTTGCTGCATTGAGTTATTTATAAAAAATAATAATAAAGATGAGATATAAATAAACAAAGCTTGGCTACTTAATTATATTACAATAAACACTGCACCAAATTTTATTATGGTTTTATCTTCTACACATTTGGTAAAGATAATTGCTTTCCTATTTATTTTATATCAAAGGAAAAGAAAAATTTGAGGAAATTCAGGAAGAATACAAATCTTATTTATTAAATTTATATCCTGCCCCTCTCACTGTCAAGCAATTTATCTGGTAAGTGGCAGGGACATATGTCTTTCACTGTACAAACATTTCTCATAAAAGCTGCAGCTTTTATTGTGTCTTTTTCCCCCAGGCTGGGAAGCATGGGCTACCATGAAGAACAGGAACTGCATAAGCTTAAAAAGCCAACAACAGAAGGATCTTCTCTGCCCTGAAACAATGTATGAAGTAAAAATAATAACAATAATAACAACTCTTTTTGCAAGGGAAGAAAAGATTTTGTTAAAAGATATCGACAAATTTTGGCCCATTATTGTTTTTCATGCCTCACAAGAATGATCCGGATTACCTTGATAGATTGCTCAACAGAAACCTGCTCTAAACTTACTAGATGATTTTTGAACGCACTTGTTCCTTGATAGCTGTGGAATGTGCTATTTTGTTAGGCTTTGGCAGTTCAGTAGATAAACATAGAGTAACTGCCAAGTTTCAATTCATATTGCATCTCTATGTTTAACCAGCAGATAATGTTTAAAAGTAATTTAAAGACACAGAGAATATGAAAACATTGATGAATATTTTAGTTATATGGGAAAAAACATGCTTTCAGTGCTCCCAACTGTGTGACTTCCACTTGTGTAAACAGAGTAAATGGAATGCAGTCAATGGATATCAAACCTAATTTATAATTTAAACTTTTAGCGCTTTCACTTATCAATGATTTTAAAGGTAGTTCAATAGTAAGGTGCATATTTTTCTTCATAGAAGAAATCTGGAATTTCCAGATACATCTGAGTAAAGATTCTTGCCTCAAATATTGACAGTTGTAGCCAGTCAGGGATATTCTATGAAATGGATGAATGCCCTGATTCAAGATAAGTAGTAAGTTACCTTCTAATGATTCTTAAGTCATCCTCGCCATTCCACTTCCTATAATGACAAGTGTTGTCCTCCCCTAAAGTTGAATCCCTTTAATTACTTCTTATGGTCTATAAATGGCATTGACAAAGACATCTTTAGCATGACCAGAATTTGTGTGGTTGGTAAGGTACGCTGATTGTTCATCATCCTTGAAATTGTTTGCAGCATCAATTTAAAAATAAAATAACCCCTGTGGTATTGGTATGTCACTGAAGATGTATAGTTATCTATTGGAAATTTGATATTTATACCACCAGCTTGATTGAAATTCTGTGTTACTGAATCTCAACTGGAATGATGAAAAGAAGTGCCCAGCTGTTCCTAATCCTATAGGAATGCTTTTGCAATATTAAGAACATAAAACCTATGTCAACAAGGCAAAAATTTTTAGACAGACAAAACAGTAACCTCAGACATGATAGAAAGGGTCCATAATAGTTGTCCACATGGGAGGAAATGTATTGTTCTTTGTATTTAAAGCTGATTAAGTGCTATACACAAAGAAGAGGACTAGGGATATGTATGGCAGAGGAATTCCATCTGCTTTGTCCTCCACATGCTTATGGTTCTGAATCATTGGTGGGATTAAAAGTTTTTTACTACCAGTTCTGTGGGCATGGCTTGGTGGGCATGGCTTGGCAGGTATGGCAGGGGAAAGATACTGCAAAATCCCTATTCCCTCCCCACTCCGATGGGAAAGTTACTGCAAAACCCCTTTCCCTCCCCACCCCACTAACCTGCTTTCCAGCTCCTTTGTCCTATGCAGGGCAACAAAAGAAGACCCAGTTGATTGGCTGGACTCGAGAAACAGAGAATAGATGGGGGTGAGGCTAGTCAGAGTGGTATTTGCCGGTTCTCCGAACTACTCAAAATTTCCGCTACTGGTTCTCCAGAACTGGTCAGAACCTGCTGAATACCACCTCTGTTCTGAATGAATTTCTAAATCATGTTTTGAGTTCCATGGACAAAGGAATCTATTATAGACCATCACTTTTTACATGTAGAGGGCAAAAGGATAGCGATACTGGGATCATTACAATCTGAAGAACAATTTATATGATCTAATTTAAAGATCAGATAGTTATGGATCTATTTTAAGATGACCTCCTTTTTGTAAGATTCTAATGTCAGTTATAGGGGAGATGGCTTTCTCCTGTGCTGCTCCCAAGCAATGAAAGGCAACTTCCTCCACATTTGTCCCACTCTTTCTACTTTCAGGTAAGTAGTCCTGTTTAGCTAGATCATTTCAGCTGTTTTGAGTAAAGCTGCCTTTTGCAGTTGACTGATGGAGAATTTGTCAATGCCGATAATGTTCAGGTAGTGCTCAAGTTGTTTTGAAATTGCATTCAAGGCACCTATGACTATTGGTGCTACCTTTGCTTGCTTTTGCCATAATTGTTTTATTTCTATTTGCAGGTCTTTATATATTATTTATATATTATTTTATTATCCAGTTTCTTCTATTTTATTCTGCTGTTTCAAGACACTGCCACATCCACTATCCAGACTTTTTTGACTTTCTTATTGGGGTGATAAGTCTGGGGTGATATGTGGCAGATGCTCTCTGATTAAATTCTAAAGTCCTAGAGTACCTTAGTCTATAAAGCTTCTCAGTCATCCAAATCATGGTTGTCCCAAGCAAAATGTCTTAAAACAAACAAACAAACAAAAACAAGCAAGTCCAATTGCCTCCTGAAAAAGCACCTTTGGGACAGAGCACCTTAGCTTCATCATTTTCTATTATTTTATTGTTCCACCATTTTTTGCTTGGAAGCAAATGGTATTTCTTGCTTAGCTTCTTATGCACCATAGGTACTGCCACATCAACCATTCATAATTTTTTGTTTTTATTATTGACAATTGTTAAATCTGGGGTATTATGTGGCTGGTGCCTGTTTTATTATTATTCAATTTATTGTTTAACATTTTAATGTATTTATAGACTTTTAATACTTATAAGCTACCTAGAATTAAACATTGGTTTGTGCAGAGCTGAGAAGACATCTGGTGTTACCAGGTGTGATTTCTTCAAGAGAAGATTCTGTAAACCAGAGACTGAGGAGTTCTGGAAGTTGAAGTCCATACATTTCAAAGTTTCCAGGATTGAAAACTACTGCTATTATCAAAACATCATAATTTAAAAGCCTTCTCTTTTGTAATGAGATGCTTCCCTTCACCAATGGGGGTCTTCTGAAGATGACCCAAAAGGTTCTGTAATGATACATAGAAATGACTGGAGGAAGAGATGCTGACTGTTTCCTGGTTTACCAGGAAGGATTGACTGATTCCTAAAGGAGGATACCTTCCATCAGAAAGGACCTTTCCTAATTTTATTTTTAGAAAGCAGTCTGCTATCAAGATTTCAGAAGCACAGACTCTCCTTTAAATCTCATTTAAAATGGGGAAGGCACCTGAGATCAAACCTCTTAAGAATAAGAGCAATTCCACAGTGGAAACAAGTTTCCTGCCAGGGATAGGCTCCCCTTCACTATTACAGCCATCTGTTTGGCACACTATAAACTGTATTTTGGCACAGAACAGGGCTTTGAACTTGTGGCCTAAGCAGCCTCTTACAACTCTATGATTTTAGTGAAGAATTCCAGGTGTTCAACAGCTGTGAGAATTGCCATTTTTAATTTAAAAAATCATTTCTTGCCTGTCATGACCCCAAAGCAAAAAAGAAAGATCTTTTGGCAGTCTCAAAGATTAACACATTCATTATTGCATACATTTTCATGGCTCTAAATCTATTTCATCAGATGCATGAAATGTTATCCCAAGTTGGCAAGTATGTGTACATAAGGCAGAGAGAAAGAAACGTAAGCAGTCAAATCAAAGGAAAATGTAATGTAATAAATACAGATTGTGACGATCATCTTAAAGCTTAAACACTAATATTAACAAAAGCAGAAAAGACAGAAATGAAAATAGCTTCTAATGTTTCAAGGACTTAGCTCACCCTAACAATCATGAGTATTTCTGTTGTGGTTGTTATATTTCTAACATAGAAAAGATATTTACAAGTCCATTTCAGTGGAATATTTTACAGTCTTTAAAAGTCTCTGCCTCTCCCAACACAATGATCAAAGTGTGGTGAGATAATATATTTTTTGCAATCACAATAGTTTGTAGAATTTTAGCTCTGTTAAACTTGCTCTTAAAAATATTTAAGACTTTTCCAAAGGATTGTTGAAAGGTAGAATCCTGATGGAATAAATAATACAGTGCATAATCCAAGAAAGCATTTAAAATAATGGCAAATACTGCATTATAATTTTTGTACAGAAGGAATACAATTTAGGAGATTAAGATTCAAGCCTATTCTCAGCCATGAGGCTCACTTGAGTATTTTGGACCTGTAGTCTTTGATAAGTCCAGCCTACCTCAAAGGGTTTCGAAGGTTGTCATAGCCGGGAGTGGCACTGGGGATAAGCTCCCATCGCTTATAAAATGCTCCCAATGGCGTGGTGCGGCTCAAATAGCCTCTGACAACAAGTCCAACTCCTAGCCTGCGCGTGGCGAAACTGCTCCTACTGATAGGAAAAGGGCGAAAGGCGCCTGAAAACCAGATGCTTCGGGCAGACGGGGCTCGTCAACCTTGTAAGGTAGCCCGTCTAGGGGAAGGAAAACCCTGATTACAAACCTCCGCTGCCTTGTGGATCACCTGCCACACGGGAAGGTCTAAGGGAGTAAACCCTGTAAGAAAATCCAGAGTGGAGCCCCGTAGGCAGTTGATCTCTGCACTGCAAGATCTTCCCGGCAACTCCTTGCAGCCAAGCAGAGCCAACTGTATCGGCATGCCTTTCCGTTGGATCCCATCAGCAAGGTTAGAGAGGGGGTCCTGGCGACTGGGCATTCTCAGGTCCTCCATATATTCTGCCCAGGCTCGCGTCCTGGAGAGGTCACTCCAGTGCTGCACTGCAGCAGCTCAACACGGGGAGACAGCAGATACCGTTAAAAGTCCAAGCATATGGCGTCAGCTTGGACGCCTTGGGCTGTCTCCTGTCGGTGGGAGGAATTCTAGGATTCCACTGGCCAGCTACCGCCACCTCAAGCTGGGCAGCCCCAGTCAATAAGTGCTGGCCGCCACGGTCCGCCTACTTCAGTGGGTGCCTGGAGTGTAGGCCAAAAGCCGAAAAACGGACTGGTATACTTTGCACCAACGATTACGATACTAAGAAATCAAAGCGCCAGTGCTGAAACTGGCAACATGGAATGTGAGAACGATGTGTCCTGGCCTATCTTCCGACCTCAAAAAGATTGATGATTCCAGAAAAAACCGCTATCCTCAATTGTGAATTGAAGCGATTAAAGATTGACATAGCCGCACTTCAGGGACATGACTCCCTGGTGTCGCAGTTTAAAGGAAAGAAGATTACACCTTCTTCTGGCATGGGCAGGAACCACATGAGCAACAGGCTCGTGTGGAGTCGGATTTGCTGTCCGGAACTCCTCATAGAAGCTATAGAAGCACCATCCTCAGGCACACCACGAATCCTGTCACTCTGCCTCAACACCTCATCCGGACCGACAAACATCCTCAGCATCTACCCCCAACGCTCTGTTCTGCAGTAGAGGCAAGGACCTGTTCTACAGGGAACTTTGAGACGATGATACGGCAGATCCCTGGTGTAGAGGCACCTGTTTCTAACGGGTGACTTCAAATGCCCGGGTGGGAGCGGACCACACCTCCTGGCCCCTTTTCTTTGGGCCTCTTCGGTGTCGGCAAGTTGAATGACAATGGCCAGCGTCTACTTGAGCTCTGCTCTTTATAACGACCTCTGTGTCACCAACACCTTCTTCCCGACTAAGCCCCCACTAGGGTGTCATGGAGACATCCCAGGTCTCGCGATTGGCATCAACTAGATTACATCATCCACTCGAAGATCGCTTCTGAATCAAGTGCTTGTTACGCGCAGCTTCCACAGTGCCGACTGGGACACAGACCATTCTCTGGTCGCCAGCAAGATACGCCTCCTCCCAAACGTGTTTACCGATTGAAGCAGAAGCCCCGGCCTCGCATCAATACAGTCGGAACCGCTATACCTGAGGCTACGTGAACGCTTTGCCAGAACCATCAACGATGCCCTGGAAGGACTGTCCAACAGATAGTGCCACGTTGAGGTGGAACCACATCCGTGAGGCTATGTTCCAGACTGCTCTCGGTACTTTTGCGAGAAACAAAGGAAACAAGAAAGACTGGTTTGAGGCAGGAGCCGCTGTGATCGAACCCATCATAGCTTGTGAAGCGTGATGCCTCCTTGCCTACAAGAGAGACCCATCCACTAAGACACTCGCAGCACTCCGTGCTGCTCGCTAGCGATGCACAAAGGATTGCTAGGCGCTGTGCAAATGATTACTGGCTTAATCTCTGCCAGAACATCCAGCTTTTGCCGATCTGGGAAATGTGTGTGGAATGTATGAAGGAATGAAAAAGGCTTACGGTCCAAGCGTAATCAAGATCGCCCCACTCAAGTCAGCGGAAGGCCTGGTCATCACTGATCGCAGCAAACAGATGGAAAGGTGGGCCTGCAGCACTACCAGGAACTTTACTCGAGAAAGACCACTGTCACCGACTCAGCACTTGAGAAAACCCGAGTACTTCCAGAATGGATGAGCTGGATGCCCCACCCACAATGGAAGAGCTTAGTAAAGGCCATCGATTCCCTAGCCAACGGCAAGGCCGCAGGCAGTGACAACTCCCACCTGAAGTAGTGAAGATGGCAAAAGATAGCTCTCTCCTGGAACATGTACATGAACTCTTGCTACAATGCTGGGAGGAAGGAGCTGTACCAAAAACATGCGTGACGCCAAGATTATCACGCTGTACAAAAACAAAGGAGAAAGAAGTGACTGTAACAACTACCGTGGTATATCGCTGCTAGCACTGTCGTTAAAGCCTACGCACGTGTTCTTCTCAACAGACTGCAAATTTCACTAATCGTGTCTACCTAGAGGCACAGTGCGGCTTTAGAGCCGCCAGATCGACCATCGACATGGTTTCTCCGTAAGACAAACTCCAGGAGAAATGCCGTGAGCAGAGACAGCCGCTTTATCTCGCCTTCATAGACCTAACCAAGGCCTTCGACTTGGGTCAGTCGAGATGGACGTTTGCCCTCCTCCAGAGCATTGGATGCCCCCGCCAAGCTTCTGAGAAATGATCGTGTCCTTTCATGATGACATGAATGGGACTGTCCATTTCGATGGGTCGTGCTCTGAACCCTTCCCAATCAAAAAACGGTGTCAAACAGGGATGCGTTCTTGCCCCTACACTCTTTGGAATATTCTTCTCCTTACTCCTCTCATATTGCATTTGACGAGTCTGATGACGGCGGTATTCATACGCACCAGGAGCAACGGTGGATTATTCAACATCGCGCGTCTGCGAGCCAAAACGAAAGTTACGAAAGTCCTCATCAGAGAATTACTTTTGCAGATGATGCCGCCCTTGCTGCGCATCAGAGGAGTCCATGCAGTGACTTATTGACCACTTTGCAGCTGCATGCAACGAGTTTGGACTAACCATCAGTCTGAAGAAAACAGAGGTTATGTGCCAGGATGTCAGTGGTGCTCCAAGCATCTCCATTGGTGAACACACCCTCATGATGGTAGACAAATTCACCTATCTCGGTTCTACACTTGCGAACAACTCTCTCTTGACTCTGATTGAACGCTAGGATTGGCAAGGCAGCAGCAGCAATGGCCGCCTGAAAAAACGAGTGTGGGACAATGTTATGCTGACTACCAACACAAAGATGCAAGTCTATCGGGCAGGTTGTTTTGAGTACCCTCCTCTATGGCAGTGAAGCATGGACACTCTACTCTCATCAGGAGCGCAGGCTGAATGCCTTTCACCTTCGTTGCCTCGCAGACTCCTTCATATCAACCTGCGAAGGTCACATAACCAACATCGACGTCCTGGCCAAGGCAGGGTTGCCAAGCATGTATGCCTTGCTGACAGCAAGACGCCTGCGTTGGTTGGGCCATGTCATCCGCATGGACGACGACCGTATACCCAAAAGCATGCTTTTTGGAGCTTGCCACTGGCACAAGGCGTACTGGATGCCAGCTCTCCGCTACAAGGATGTCTGCAAGCGAGATCTTAAAGCTGCGGATTCAACCCCTCTCAACTTGAGACCATGGCCTCAAATTGCCAAGGTTGGCGAAACAGCCACCAGGAACATCATCAAGGCAGCTGAGGAAAGAAGAAATATCCGATGGCGACAAAAACGGTCACACAGAATGCAAAGGACGATGTAGCGTTTCCACCACAGACTCAGCACATTTCATGTCCATTTCCATGACGCGAATTTTCCATGATCTCCCGAGATCGACGGATCCAACAACAACCTCAAAGGGTTGCTGTTGTGGGGAAAAATGTGAGGGGGTACTATATGTATTGCTTTGAGATCCTGAAGATCTCAAAGATATGCATCTAACAAATAAAATAATAACTGAAATAAGATCATAAGCACAGTTAGGGTTTCATTTAGCAAACATTTCATGTAATGACCAAGTTGCTGGTCCCAATTGTAATCACTAAATGAAGACTACTGGTAGTTAACTGTCAATCTAAGACCTCATATCATCCCTTCACAATACAGATATGAAATTATTGAACTTTCGGGCAATTTAAAGCACTTAACATCTAGTTCTTTTATTCCTTCTGTGCTGGGCCAGTAAAGCAATTCATTAGTGACATTTTTTCTAAATGCAAAAGTTCAAGGAAGGATTGTAGGGATTTTTTGTAATTTCTTCCTCTAGGCTTTCACTTCCCATCAAGGATAGCAACTTGTGAGAAACAGTGCAGAAATACCTTTGAAATGCCATTTGTCTGTAATAAGGAAGTAAGAGCAGGCCAGAGGAGAGAAAGTTGGCACATTCTTTTCATGTTCAACTACCACATAATTTATTTCTTGACTTTGCCTCAAGCAATATCCTTGCAATGGTGTCAAATGGACCACCTATCATGTGAGCACATGGCAAGACAGCAACTTAAAGTTATGTCTTACCCATGTTTTCATTTTATTCACTCCTTCATGTTCATGTAATTTATGAAATTCTGAAAAGCATGTTTTCTTAGTGAACTCACCCAGAGGTCAAAGAAGACTAGATGTATATGAAAGCAACCTTGTTCACAATAGTTCTAAACTAGGCATAAGAGCACTTTGAAGAGTATGTCATACTTACACGTTGAGACAAGCACATGGGTATGAACCTGTAGTTTATCTCCATAAAAGAAATAAATTGTTGCAGAGTGGGCTTGTTCACACAAGATATCTTAGATATCAAGCAGGGGCCTCAGCTGTAGTTTAAAGACAAGATGGAGCCTTTAATCATACAATCATGCCTGCCAGCTTAATTTTTTTGGACATTTGTTAGGATGCCTCAAAAGTCAACTCTAAAGAGTAAGGATCTTATATATCAGCAAATGACAAGAATTTTTTATTCATTTAAAGAAGTCAAATCAGCACAATAGGATTAAAACAATCAGAATAATATGTGAAATAATATTTCCATTTCCCTCTTCCTCTCTGTAGAGGAATGTTAAGAGTGAGAATGGAAACTTTACTCTTCATTCATTTTCAAATACTGTAATTCATCACGGGCTATGTCATATCTTTATGAAGCCAAATTAAACAAAAGGTGGGTGGATAATGCTTTCTACTTCTATGGAGACACTGTAAGGGGGAAAAGGCAGAAGGAAGGAAAAATGATGCTACTTCTAGTCTAATCCCCTTCAAGCAGGAGAACCCCCCCTCAGCTGAGGATTCCTTCTCTTCCTTTTCTACCACAAAAAGACAGTAAAGGACCTGTTGAAAATGCTAAGAAAGGGCTGTGGAAAACCTTTACCTTCCCCAAAGTACATTATTCTTAGCTATATTCTCTACCGCAATCATATGGGCTGTTTGAAAGACTATGCATGATTTCCTGACATTGAGAACAATTAATCTGTAGAATGGCTTGCCTTCAGCACTAGAGGTTTTTAAGAAGAGATTGGACAACCTTTTGGTTGGGAAGGTGTAGGGTCTTCTCTTGGGCATTGGTTTGGACAGGACCTCCAAGTGCCTTCCAACTTTGTTATTCTGTATTTGGCAGGCCCATCTTTTATACAGATAGTTCTCAATTTATGACTTGATTCTGAAGTCCCAACAGCCGCCCCACCATAGTCATTTTGTTTGCTCAGCAACTGCTCCATATCAATAGCCATTTGCAGCATCTTGTAGTTATATGACCATGGTTTTTGCCAAAACCTGGTGTTTATTTCTAGTTTTTGGCAAAAACACCCCATAGCAAAGAATGGGTTCACTCCTTAATGACTGCAGTGTTTGCTTAATGATGACAGAATTAATGCCTGCTGCAAAAAAAAAAAAAAAAAAAGGTCATAAAATCAGTTCGATCTTATGGGTGACCAGCCATCACAACTTATTACTATAATGAGCAAACTGCATTACAGTTGTAAGTCAGGGACTACCTGGAACCAAATAAATGACCTTCCCCACCTTGCAATAATATTTGGGAAATATTCTGGGAAGCTCATGAGGGCTATGGTGGCCTCGTGGTGAAGACACTCACCTCCCATTTGGAAGTTTGAGAGTTCAGTCCTCTATAGCAATAGTACTTAGATTTATATACCACTTTATAGTACTTTATAGCCCTCTCTAAGCAGTTTACAGAGTCAGCCTATTGTCCCCAACAATCTGGGTCCTCATTTTACCAACCTCGGAAGGATGGAAGGCTAAGTCAACCTTGAGTAACTCAGAATTGAACTCCTTGAGTAAGCAATGAGTTAGCCCTGCAGTATTTTATTCTAACCACTGGACCACCACAAACTCCATGAGGTGTCAGGAAGGACATCTGGCCAGTAAACAGCCAGGTCCATCCAGTCCTTACTCCAAATTAACAGATTACAGGACCGTAAAAAGAGAGATATTCTATGGAAGCCCATACCTGGCATTTATCCAGCCTTTGCCTGGATTATACAGAGATTAAAATGGGAATCAGAATATAAGGAGATATTTTGATAGCATGCAGCATCTGTTTTCCTTTCGCCTCCCTCTCCTCTGCTTCCCCACAACCCCCAGTCGAATTTGGAGAAAAGCTAGCACATAAAACCCCAAAAGCACATGTAAAGACAGTAGGGCAGCAAAGGTTTCTGCAAAATCGTATGGAAAGTACATAGTGGAGGGGTTACAGACCTAAAATCAGTGGTGGGATTCAAAAACTTTTACTACCAGTTCTGTAGGCATGGCTTGGTGGGCGTGGCCATGTGACTGGGTGGGCATGGCTTTTTTTCAGCCCCCACCCATTTTGGGGAGCTTCCTAGCCACAGAGGAGCCTCTGGGGGGGCGTTTTTGCTCCCCTAAAGCCCATGTCACAAAGTACCAATGGATGGAAAGAGGATGTAAAATGGAGAGAAACACTTGCCATCCGTTGGTTAACGTGATGCATCCATTCTGTATTCACTGCGTCCATTTTTCATACTCTCTATCCATCCAGCATCTGTCTACTGACATTTCATCTGCTCAAAAAGTTTTGAGCTGCACAA